>JAHWFP010094143.1:19628-34781 GCA_023313725.1 Lithobius niger | reverse complement strand
AAAAAGACATATGTTCAAAGTTATGTAAGATATACCAATAATCCATCTTAAATCCAAAATTAGAATGGTTGCTCTAGTTGGACTCCTGATGGATAATTTTATAGAAGTTTCCAGACTAATTTTTTTTTTAAATTAGGACTATGCGGTGTAGGCCGGCCATTAATTGAGGACAAAATGCAAAAAAATGTACAAAATGCAAAAGAAATTTCAAAATTACTTCCAAACATCAAAATACTATGTTGAAGCATTAAATACCTTATAAAATAAATTAACTTATTTTACATATACAGCTGACGGTGTAGTGGGTGCAACTTTTTGTTCTAAATTTTGTTCAAAGTTACGTACCTCGGATCCCTGCCGTGATTGGAGGAAAATTAAAACAAATATAAAAGCGAGTAGAACTGGTCGTTTCTCAGTTAGCTAACTCAACTGTGTTCCCTTTAACTTTACGTAAGATTTAAGTAATGGATGTCATTTTCTATTTATACTACAATTTATTTTAGAGAAAAAATTAACTCGTTACTAAGTTGCAACTGGTTCTGTCTAGTTAGGCTACTAAGTTGTTAAAAAGTACCGGATAGGTATTAGAAGCGTGGATCATCTTGGGTTAAACGATGCCTGGATGCCTTCAGAACCTCGCAAAAAATAGGTATGACTATACACTTTCTGGAAGTTTCGAACAAAGAAATATCTCAAGGACTTACAAGTGTGGCCGCCAAAACTTTCACTAAGTAATTACTATCAGCTACTATTTATCAACAATGTCAAGGTTGTCTGCTTTTATAGTCTTTCATTTTAATTAGGTGAAGACGTCAAAAAATGTAGCGGTGTCTGTGTGAAGGGGGGGGAGAAGGCGGCGTGGAAGGGGGAGCTCATGACAAGCTTGTAGTTGCGTAACAATTGTAGTTTCGCAGTGATCGTAACGACTTTTTCACCGACTGCGTTAAGTTAGAAGACTGGAATGGATGGATCGCAGAAGTTGAAAAAAAAAAACGGTTCCGTACGGCAAACCCAAAAATAATATTCAATGGGACGAAAAGTGATACATTAAAAAAAGCCAGAAAAAAAAAGGTGAGAAAAAGCCACGCTGGCCACATACCAAACGTGACATTGGCTCTCACGACAGTACAGGACATTTTGTCCAAACCTGTATGTGTCTCAACTTGCTGCAGACGTCTTCACAGCCATCTTAAGGGTAGCCGCACACCAAAATCAAGAAAACGTCGTTGCAAGACGAAACGTCGCGAGACCTCGCGCGAGACGTCGCATCTGGTGGAGAGACCCCCCAACTGACGAAACTAGGAGCTTCGCTTTGTTGTCGTGAGACGCCTAAAGACGTCTAGTGAGTGATAACGCCGCATTCGGTGAGTGGTGCTCAGCTCATTCCTATGGTTTTGGAGACGTGTGCTGAGAAAGGTTTCGACAAAATGTCCTGTCGCGAGACGTTTTGTCGATTTTGGAGTGCGGCCAGCCGGTGGTTCAGTGGTAGAATGCTCGCCTGCCACGCGGGCGGCCCAGGTTCGATTCCCGGCCGATGCACCAAAAATGTGGGGACATGAAAGCTTGCCTAAATTGGGGGAGGAAAAAGGAATAAATTTCTAATAGTAAGCCCAAAGATTACTCACGGGAAGTTTAGGGTGGAATGCTGGTTTGGAATGAAGAATAATATTTGATTACTTAAAATTAACAATATGTTGGCAAGGCTGAGCGCATGCTTAACAATTGGTTTGAGTTCGGCATGCACAACAATACAGTGCATTGAATTTCAATAATAGAGGCAGGGCACACTTAAGATCGTCATCCAGGCTCAGCTCAAGGGAATCAAGATGCTGGGTCAACAGTCCCAGCATCAGTTCGTCCAATATTGACGTTAACAGGAGCTGAGGCAGGATGAGTCACTACACAATGAGCAACGGGATGCGACGTTGTCGAGAGAGGCGTCTCACGACAACAAGGCGAAGCTCCTCCTAGTTACGTCTCGCGACAAGACGCTTTGAGACAATTTGATGTGTGCATGCGCCACCAAAGAAGAAAGGTATGTGGTGGTGGTTCTATCATTGTGCCGCGCTCAAAACACGTGCTTTGTGTCTGGATAGTGATTTTACTATGCAAATTAAAATAAAATCAAAATAAAATAAGGCAATCTGCACACGAATTTTACTATACAAAGAACTGAAAACAAATTAACATTTTTTTTCTTACTAGTAAACAACAAACAACTAACCTAAACAACCGTAAAGGCCGAAAATTGAGCATGAGAATGCTTGCTGCGTCACAAAACGTCTATGGTGTCTCTCCATCAGATGCAACGTCTCGTGACGTTTTGGCAATTCATAATATTAAACCTCTGGCTAAAGTTCTGTCGATGGGGACAATTAAAAGAAAAGTAAAATCGGTTAAATATTTAAAACACTATTTACTTTCTGTTTCTCCCAGAAAAAAATGACAACGCATGCAGGTTAAAGGTTTGGACTTTGTTGTACAAATGGCATATTTTTTTTTATTTCCGGTGGAGTCCGGGTATGGGGAAGCACGGATGAGTGAGCGAAGCAAACGAAAATCGGCGTTTGTTAGCCAGTATGCACAAAAATACACAGAAAGGCTACACGCCTTCCGAGACGAGCACACGAGAGAGCAATCCGTCCAAATGTGTTTTATTTATTTTTATTTTTTTATTTACAAAAAACGTTTCCAATGCCACTACGAAGCAGAGTAAGAGTTTGTGTATAGTTGGCATGTTTTAACACACAGTATTCTTACATAAACACTTAACGCACACACAAAAATTAATACATGATTTTTACAAAACTAAAATAAGTTTGGGATGAAAAATAAATCATTTGTACAGAAAATACAATTGTTTTTAAGCAATTGTTGCAAACGGTGCATCAAACTACACCTCTTACGAAAGCAAAGAGTAGTAAACAATCGATTGTGTCGAGCAAGTTATTGTTGCATATTGTTGTAAGCCAAACGAGAGAGCCGAAGTAAAACATATGGCGTGTACAGTTGATTAAGTCATTATTGTACGTTACAAGCCAAGTCATTGTTGTGTGTGGCTTCGGGCCCCGCAATAAATTCATTCCTTCCTTCCTTCCCTCCAAGATCGAAAAAAGTACTGTTTAGAGACGAGTTTGGAAAGTCTGCCACTAGATGTCACCAAAAACCAGCCGTTGGATTCCCTCAAGAGAAAAGAGGTTAGGACAGGCGAAGAGGTAAGGAGGCGGAGGAGTGGCTAACAATATGAAAATATTACGTGTAACAATGGCGCAATAAAGACGTAAGACGCACAAGATCGGGTAAGAGATCACAGATTTGATTACAGATAAGATTTATTGAGAGTCTACAGGACCTATGCAGTCATACACTCTACTAAAGATTAATTCAAAACTTACACCTAGTACAGATAACTTTAACAAGATGCCACGATGCTTGGGCACAGGGAAAGTAACATTGTTGTCGTATCTTGTTCATTCCTGAAATAAACTGTTAACTCGTTGTTGAGAACCAAATTGAAACGGTCCTGATTTTCTCATAAATCTTAAACCGTAGGGTGCAATGTCCTTAATTTTGAGGCCAACACGACTGAATGACTTATAGTACTTCAATGCGGGCTTCGGGAAGTCAGTTGATTTGTTTCCGCGATTGTTTGCCACGATGTTGCATCTGCCTGCAACAATGCAAAAGCAATGGCCCATAAGATGACACATGCTAAATCAAGACACACGCTAGTGCGTTGCCATAAAATAATAGACGTGGGACGAAGATTGGGTGGAACATGAACCTAATTATGCATTTCTAATGCTCAGTATTTTCGCAAACAAAATTGGGTGGACAGTGTAAATAGTGTACAAATGATAGACCAGACCGTAGCAATTACAATAAAAAAGAAGAGAAAAAAGCCAACAAATTAAGTGAACAAAAAAAGGCTTCGCCGTTTAGAAAAAAGGATTAGAGCTCGTATTCCCATTCTCACAGCTGTCAAGGAACACGAATAAAAACGGATTAGAGTTCACTCGAACGCAACGAACTATAATTTGAACTCCAATTACATCGTTAATGAAACAAACAAAACGAATGGAGATTTCACACAAGTACATGAAAGATAACGAAAACAAACCCAGAAACACATGCAAAATAGAGGCCATAAACAGCAAAATGCAGACAAATTTTTAAAAAGCCTGTATAATACACAAATTAAGCAGACAAACATTAAACATTTCAAATACAGTGTTCACTTTCTGACATAACCATTGAGTAAAACGAATCCTTGTTCCCTAGAATTGGAATTGAAATCACAGTTCGTTGCGTTCGAGTGAACTCTAATCCGTTTTTATTCGTGTTCCTTGACAGCTGTGAGTACGAGCTCTAATCCTTTTTTCTAAACGGCGAAGCCGTTTTTTGTTCAGTTAATTTAATTCAACTATCCATCCAAATGTACAATACCTATGTGTAGCAAAGGGGAAAGTGTAGGAGTACGGGGAAGGAGGGGAGAGGGTAGGGAGAGGATGAAAGAAAAGGAGAAGTATTACAGGAGATAAATTGTCTGTCTCAATGAGTCCAGGAAACACCGAACGAAAACTGGGAAACAACCACAGGCGAAACAAAATCATGAAACGTTCAACCAGGAAAAATCTGCCAAGGTTAACCTTCATCATCATACTTTGCGCATTGTTTCCTTGTTTAATTTCCTTGCATCACTAATTTCTTAGATTGATTTAACATGATGGATTCACTAACATTTGACATTTATGCAAGCCGTCATATTTGCTGATAACTATAATCATTCCTGACTCGAAAAAAAAAGGGGGCAATGTGCCAAGTTTACCAGTTAAAAGGTTTAACCTTGGAGGCCTTTTCCAAGCTGAATGATATCACTACTTTAAAAATGCAGACCCACTTTTGGAAACTGGGTCTAGCGCAGGATGCCAGAAAATACGGGGAAGAAACGTACGTCCATTTGCGACGTAACGAGTTTCGGTTTCACATCAAGCTACATCACAACATAGCAACGCAGCGCAAAGAAATGACTCAGAATCCATATTTGAAAAATATGAAAACCAACACTAAAAAAATAAGAATAAAAAAACTGAGCAACCGTTACACGTTCTTCCGAACACGAGTAACACGAACGTTCTTCCGTAGCGTTTATGAAGGGTGAGAAAATGGTTGGAAAAATTAGTTTGAGAATGACTTAATTTTTAACAGGCAGGTAGTTTGGTTGGGGGCCCTACGTGACGGGCTTTGCCGAGATTCCAGGGAAACCTGAGGACGTGCCACAAACCACGGTGGACGCTTTCGCATCAGTTTTCGTTTCCCGACCGAGTCACGTTCCAAGGATGGACACCCTTCGTCTAAATGTTGGACTACTGATGTTAGTGGCGTGCTCCACGTTTGGCAATTTTCCAGAAATAAGATAGGAAAAAACTCGTAGCCCAGGCCAAACTATTACCAGGCTATTCCTGACGTTGCCGGTCGAAAGCAGTTCCGCAAATTTGGTCCCTTCCTTGCCTGGAGGTGGGGTGGAGCGATTGCACAACTCCAACCCTCGCTCACGGGACTTAGAAAGTTACTGGACCAATTCTGATGCACCATCTCAATACGGAATTATCTCTTCAAGCTGTCCATGTTGATAAAATCTTCCAATTTGCATGCTATAATTTTCAGCACCCATAGGAACCGGTCATTTTTTATCACCGCGGAGGAAACTGATGGGTCACGAATTTTTCGGGCCCTCAGGAGGGCGGGGAAGGGTCTTACATTTTTTTGCGCTCCGTTAGGGTGAACGTCACATAAAAACCCACCGATCAAACTGAAGGAAAAATATAGTTTTGGACCTAAAAAAATGACACTTTCACTGTCAAAATTTCTAACAAATAAAACCTAACTCTTATAATGTATTGTGAATTTAGTCTTTCCTTTAGGAATAGGATGTGCATTTATTTCTGTTATGTACTCTTGTTTATAAACGCGGGATTCAATTTTGGTTAATAAAAATTACACTTTAGTAGTACGACGGTTAACAAATGGGAATGTTCCTTTTTTAAAACTTTTGTGCGTACTAGTATCTTCCGGGGTGGGGGGGAGGGAGTAGTTTCCCTAGCTTGCTTGCCACCCCCTCTCACCTGGGTGCAGAGGCGGATTTAACGGGGGGGGAGGGGGGCAGGGACTGTTTTATGAAGAATTTATAGGGGTTTTATTTTCTGCGAAATGGGATGCTGCAAAGTGGCCTTCTGCGAAACGGGACATGACCTTAGAAAAAACTACGAACTTGAGGTAGGCTAGGCGAGTGCGTACTAATAGACAAACAAACTCCGATTACTTCCTTATTCCGCTAAACCAATGTAACTATACACTTACAGGTACATTCCACCCAGTTGGCTTTCCTGTACACCTCAGGTTTGCAACATTAGTTCAGACGCGTATAAATATTGCGAAGTCATCCATTTTCTAATTTTTACCCTTAAGAAACGAGATTGTTGCATTCACTGTAACCTATGGAAATGTCGCAAAAGCTATTTCGAGCAAGATGCTCGAAAGGTATGCCTTTTAACTGGAAGGAGAGAATGGGTTCTTTCCGACAAGTTTAGGCATTTCCATTAAGATAATGAGCGTAAAACTAAAGTTTCTGATGTCTCGTGAGTCGGGTGTGACTTACGATTGAATAATCTCAGTTGATGCCACACATTTTGGTGGACACGTATGAAACTTAAAAAAACTAAACGGCTTACCACTTTTGGTTTTGGGTGGACACTACTATTGCAAGGTCGTCGTGCAAAACAACCAGCTCTCGATTAGTAACTAATACTTTAGCACAGATGAAGATAAGACAGACGAAAGCAATTACTGTGAAGGCCAAGGAATAAAGAAAAACACAAATACCACTCTTGCACCTGTGAAGCCATCAACACTAAACTAATAATAGTCTTTCGAAACTGAAACGACGTAAGGCGCTTTATTCTAAGCACTTCGTGAAGTTGTTCGTGACAAGGCCCAAAGTTAAAGTTAAAGTTTTGCAAATGTAGCCAAATAATGAATTTTATGATTATTCTGAAAATTGAGTTTTAAACGTTGGAAAGACACAAAAGTGCTAAACTTGAGTTGTTTTCCAAGGCTCGGAAGACGGGTTCGTGACAATTCGGCCCCAGAAAAAAAAAAAGACCACGCACAACAATTCGGTACCAAGTCAAATAATTGTTCTGGCCAAAGCGGCCCCAGCAAGGGAAAGTTCACATATTACGTAGTGTCTGTAGGGGGTAGACAGGGGTGGTATTACAGTGGTATGATGAGGTGTGTGGGAAGAAGATGACGGGCCTAATTCCGCAGACGATCGTAGCATGCTTGCCGGACTATCTAGATTCCCGCGCATGAAATTTAGGTGAACAAGTTTTTGGTTGCGATTTCTGATGTTATGTGTTTAGCCGCATCGAGCGCGACAGCGCAAGCGAGGCACGTAATTAGGAAAAAAAAAAAAACTGCCATCATTTACGTGAACAGCGACCTTGATTTACAATTTACACCAATGGAAATAGTACAACCTTCCACGTGACAGATCGATGGTGGACGAGCTTGGAGCTGCTGTGGAAGTAGCTCCCAACTTGAAAGTTTTATTTATTTTTTAAATCTATGGTCATTTCGCCTCTAGGTACTAAGGACAACTTATAAACAGAGTTCATAAAGAATAAAAAATTAACAGAGATGACGGATTTCTTGTTAAAGAAAATGAACAGGTTAGTCAAGGTAAGTATTTAGGTATCTATATATATATATACACTATATATTGCTTGCGTCAAACTATAGGGCTATTTCGCTTGCACTAAACCATAATCGAACATTGTGACAGCGAATCACAACGAAACACTTGTGGAACTTCGCGTCGATACCAGACAACACCAGAACCAAGGCAGCATCAAAGGCGAATCTTGTGTAAATCTGTTTCAATTTGTAATTTCAGGCTCTACTACGTGTTTTACTTTTAGCACAAACTTGTTAAAAGCAATTCGACGCCAAAGCTATTTAGCATCGAAGTCTTAACACGGGCGTGTGGTGAGCAAAGAAATGATGAGTGCTTGGCTTGGGGGTGGGGAGGGAGAGGGATATTGACCGATAACGCCAAACCCCAAAGGGGCGTCGGACGAACGTCTAACTAGAAATTCGTCTAATGGGATAATTGTTTAAAATCTGCGTAAATAAAAAATCTGGAAAAGCATCTAAACGGAATATCGTATAATGGATAATTGTATAATGAATAAACGTCTAACTGGATTAACGTCTAACTGCGGTTTCTGATGTTATATGTATAGCCGAGCGAGCGCGGCAGCACGAGCGAGGCAGGGATATTTGATGATTTTCCATTATACGAATTTCCAGTTAGAAGCTTTTCCATTATACGAATTTCCTGTTAGATGATTATTCCGTTATACTGTTTTCCGTTATACGTTCTTCCAATTATGCGATTTTCCAGTTAGACGATTATCCCTCGCCCCACACCAAACTCACCAATGAAGCCCGCTGAGACAAAGCTTGCTATGTGCCTCCGTGGGTTGCGACAACAAACGGGACAGTCAGTGTGATATCGTGGTTTCCCAATAGAAAGTATGTTACGCTGGAAACATCTAGTTAAAACCGATCAGCTTTGGAAGTTTAAAAATCATATTGATGATTTAATAATAAAGGCAGTTATATGTTTCCTAAACCTGTCCATGCTTTGTAAAAAAAAAAAAAATCATAACGCATTTTCCTAACAAATTAAATTTGTACCTACGAAATAAATAGTGTCCCCCCCTTCTGCAAGCAAACGGATAAATAATACAAGTAAACTATACAAGCGTTTGAAAATTCTTAACATTCGGCAACTAAAATTTCTAGTCATAATTTTTCTTTTCTGATGAAAGTACGAGAAACGAAAATTTGTGGGAAACCTTATACAACTAAAAAAAAAAAAACACAACCTTTATGTGCCAATTATAAACAAATCCGGTAGCAAAAGAACAAAAAGGAAAACCTATACCAGAGAGAGTATAGTGGGCGGGGGAATCAGTTTTCACAAAGTCGTGGGGTGACCAACTACAAGCCATCCGTAATTTAATAGAAATACAATTTTGTACGGTCAAACCGAATTGTGCTGGAACTCCTTACCTACTACACCTGTTTCTGCCCCTTCCTTAAACTCTTTCAAGGCCCTTTTTTAAGGGGTGGGGGGGAGGAGGGGTGCCGTCGCTTAGCCTTTGGTTCGGCTTCTAATACCGTAAGTAAGCGAGGACTAATAGCAACAGCAAGCTCTGATTGGCTGTTGTGTTCTTACGTCATCTGCTTCGGTCAATCAAAACGGACGATATACGGACGATCGTCTTACAGGTTTCGCCTAACAAAGGAACATGAGCGCCATCTCATGCCATAATTGGAAACCATGAATGAGATGTACAGAGAAGCAATGCAGAATGAGAAAATCGTTTCAGCATCAAAGTAACATGTACAAACTCATTCTGCAAGCTTGATTCAATTTCCTTTGTTGTAACGCGACACTAGCACTTTTACCAATGAAAAAAAAAAAACAGTTTTTAAAATAATGACGAGAGAAAAACAGCGAGCGCTAAATCAAAGTGGCATTGATGGTACTTCTATAAAAACATCGCAAATTTCCCAGAACTAAATGCGCAGCTCAATTACAAGTGTCCCAGAAGCAACCGTAAATCAAAAAGATCGCAAACACACAATCTCACGTCTTCGTATTCCCAGAAATGTAGCCAGCAGGCAATTCACTATGGAAAACTCCCACAATATAACTAAAGCCTAAATAACTGTGTTCTACACGTTAACTTTGGTTTGTCATTGACGAAACGTACAGGCGACAGACAAACGAAGGCCAAGCGAGCGTTAAGACAAAAACATTGACGAGAGGAAAAAAAATCAAATCACAGAGAAAAGAAATTCCTTTAATCGTTAATACAGTTTTATGCCTTCTAGGCAAATTTATAAAGAGGACAACGAAACTGAGGAGTGATTAAATAACGTAGAAAATAATTGGCACAAAAAAAAAAAAAAAAAACAGGCCCGAAAAAGTCGTTGTAGTCAAGGACGCGCACCACCGGACTTGCATTTATTAGAAAGGATAGCAACGCCGAGATTCATAGCCCGGAAGGAAGCATGAGAATATGTCGGAAGCAAGGCAATCGAGCTGCGTTGGCGGTAAGATACTTTGGTTCTCTCAAGCCGTGACCATAGCCTGATTTTAGCTCTGTACAAGTGACAAAGACCATGGCCTACCTGAAATAAGGCTACGGTCAGGGAAAAGATAGTGGACGTAGACCGTGGGCTCGAAGCAAAGTCATGGCCCGTTATTATTTATTTTTAATCCACTTCCATAAACACCCTGACCATAGCCTTATTTTAGCAGGAAAAAATACCATGGCCTACCTCAAGCCAAACAAAAGCCTCGTTGTCATTTCCACTTTCCTAACCTCACCCTGACGATAGCCTTCATTATTTTAGCCATGTACTGCAGTGCCCAAAGCCAAAGAAGTTATGCCACTTTTATTTTTAATTGCGTGATGCGTGAGTGATGATGCTCTATGATTTAAAAGAGCTGACCATAACAACAACTTTACCAAGAATTGGAAGTATTCTTAATTGCGTGACACGTGATGGTGCTCTAACCCAAACAATATGTTTACCAAGAATTGGAAGCATTTTTAATTGCGTGACGCATGATGGTGCTCTATGATTTCAAAAGAGCTGACGCTAACAATAATTTTATAGAAAATTTGAAGTTTTGGTTTGTCCAGTCGTCTTGTGAACAGGTATTGTAGTTAGTTGAGTATTTGTTCTTTTTAAGGGAAAACAATTGAAAGTAAACATATGTCTAATTTTACCCATATGGTTCCTTGCTCACGGCTGTCGTCAGCACATTTCCTTGTCAAAGGTTGTTTTTTTTTTCATTAGTAGGGCCCTATACACACACGATTCCCATGATTTACAAAAATTTAATATTTCTACCTCATGGGTATTTCCCCCAATAAGCTAAACTTCCAACCAGGACTAAAACTGGTACAAGAGAAGCCGCCAAGTTTCCAAAAAAGGTCGGCTTTTGAAAGCAGTGAAGTCAGTCAACGTGGAAAGACCGCCAAGCTTAACCATATTAGCCAGCAAATTTGGCTAATTGCCCTCTTTTTCAATTTTCTCTGAAGAATGCTGAAACTTGTTGGACTTAAAAGTGCGCAATCCTATGACTTCGACATTTTTACGATCCGTCATTATTTACAGATAACTATAATCACTCCAGGCTGGAAAAAAAAATAGAACGTGCCAATTTTGCTGGTTAATAAGGTTAACTTTGGCGGCCTTTCCCTGTTGAAGACCGACCCTTTCAAATGCCAACCCTTTTTGGAAACTTGTCGGCTTGTCTTCTGCGAGTTTTGGTTTTGGGTGGCTGTCACAACTTTCATAAGACTTACATCACACGAAATGTCACGCCTGTGTCCACCTACACTTTCACTGGAAGAATGTTTGATATATATACAATTTTGTTAACGTCATTGACAAGAAAAGTTAGAAGAGGAAACTTCCACAATGGACATGAGCATGAGCTGCACTTTTGTTGTTGTTTTAACTTACGGGAGAAGAACCCAAACCGGGTTATCTGCCCCACCGTAGGCGAAGAAAGGGGACAGTTTAGCTGGACAAATCCAAGCGTAATTCTTAGGATCCTCGACACCCCACAATCGACATGTGCACGGGACACCGTAAGGCCCTTCTTGTGTCTCGCTGCGAAAGTGCCAGGGGGTGGCTGAGGACAGGTTTGAGCCTGGGCCCTTAGTTTTTTGTTTTTGCTTTTAGGGTCCATGAACCCAAACTAGGTTATCCGCCACACGACGATGAGAGGGACAAAATGGCTGAAACAGTGTAACAACAACGAAATAAACTATTGTTGGATATAGTTCACAGGGTTACGTCCCGTTTCGCCAAATCACGTGTCTCTAAATCCCATTTCGCAAAAACGAAAGCAGATTAACCTCTTTTGCCTCATGGGTCAATCCCGTTTCGCATACTACCGTTCACGAAATTTTAGGCACACGAAACATTTACACATGAACATTCATTCACCCGTTTTTCAGGATACCCTTTAGCAGAATGATTGTTTCAAATTACGTGCCTCGCTCCTGCTACCGCGATCGCTGCGGCTAAACATATAACAACAGTAACCGCAACTAATAAAAAATAACTTCCAATTAGGCATCTCTTTAACTTGTGCAAAGTTAAATTTTTAAAGAATATTTTGATGCTGCGAAACGGGAATTTCCGTTTGGCATTGACGTAGTGACGACGAAGCATTCTAAATCAGCGGTTCCCGACCTTTTCTGCAGTATTCCTTCCCAATGGGATTAGCATGCGATGACCCCCCCCCCCCCCAAAAAAAAAAAAGCAAATGCTGTATATTTCTTTTCTCATACCATAAGGCAGTGTTGCCAGATGGGCAGAAAAATGCCAGTCGAATTTTGGCCAAAATATCTGCATATATATAAAAATGATAATTTCGCCATCCTCACACAATGAACTTCTTTTGCGATGCATAGCTAAATAAAAAGTTCATCATTGATTTTTATATGACGGTGAAGGAGTGCCTCGCGCCTCCTCCCTCCCCCTCCCTGCACTGGCTTGGGAAACGTAGTTCTAAATAATATTTAAAGTTTACGTTTTTCCGGTCTGTATTGCCAGATTTCAAAACGCTAATAAATCATTTGGTCTTATTCTACCACTGCCTGCCTCTGTTATATTACATGTTTGCCTTTTAAAGCCCCATTACATAGAAATTAAGCATTAAATTCCGTGTAGGTCTACATAAAATTTTGTCAAATTCGTTTTGGCTAAATGGGATTTGGCGAAATGGGATTGGCCCCTGAGGGTAAAGCTGTTAAAATGCTTTTTTGGGGGGCGAAACGGGAGTTCACCATTCACTGCACCACATGGTGCAAGAGGTGTCGCGCAGCCTTAATAGTTTAGTGCGGGACTTTTTGAGACTAACACAAATCGTGAAGGTCATCACCGGTCATACTAGAATTAAAACTTCTTACGGTAATCACGCGTTTTCGAACAACCTTCTCAAGAGCCTTGTGTTTCCGAACGACAGCATACAAAAACGTGGTACCGGTAATGAAAAATTAGCATAAACGTTAAGAACAATCACATCTCTTCAAGAATTTAGGCCACGTCGAAGGTTTGAATTGTGCAGATAAGCCTTTCATTTTTTTTTTTAGCTGTTTTTTTTCTTTTCTTTTACTGGTCTTTCATCAAGGTGATTTAAAAGGCGCTATGACTTCTTCGCGTGCACGACGATTGTAAATTTCTAGGTCAATGGTACTATCAGCCCCAGACATTACAAATTACATACTGTTTACATGATAGGGAAAAAAATAAACGGCGAATATTTTTTATCATCATATAAATTCTTTCTTAGAACGTACAAAGGTCACACGTGGGCTGCGCAGTGAAAGCTGTTTTAGCATCAAGTGAATTTCCTGTCGCTTAGTACGTTGGCAGGTATCTGTCCAACATTTTTTTCCCGTAGTTGCCATCATGACGCTGTTCTGCCCCAACTATCCGGTTTAGGTTCGGTTCCCTAAAAGTAAAAAAAAAAGACGATGTTCTAGACACACGCTAGTGTGTCGCCGACAAGTAAATGAGATTTAATTGTTGTCAGATACATTGTGTTGTAAATTGTAATCATATGAAAAACCAAAACTGGTAAAAGGGACTCCAAAAGTTCTGAATGGTTTGGTCCTTCAAAACAGTGATATCAACACACCAAAACATTCGCCAAGTTAATCGCATCGACTAATAGTTCGAAGGTTAAATGGAAACTAGAACATTGTTACTTTCAGTAGCAATGTTCAAGTTTTCATTTAACGTTCAAAGTATTATTCGGCGCATGCGAATGTTTTGGTGTGTTGATATCACTCCTTTGAGGACCAAACCATTCGGAACTTGGCGTTCCCTTTCACCAGTTTGGGTTCTTTTATACGATATCAATTGTTTAAAAAAAATATAATTGCGTATTAGACTCTACCAGTCTGCATATCGTAATAATGTGCCTCGTCAACAATAGGTTGAGTGGCTGTTTTCCCAATAATTTAATTGCAAAGGCCGAATCATTCTCAACTTAGCAGCTTCTTTACCAGTTTTTGGTTTTATTTTTATTTAATTAATTTTTTTATATTTAGTTCGTATCACTCCTTTGAGAGGCCGAACCATTCTAAACTTGGTGGCCTCTTTACCAGTTTTTGGTTTTATTTTGACATTTTTTCCCCCCTGAATTGAACGTGGGTACAATTTCTTTGGCAACGTTGTTTAGATTTACCGCGGTACACTAGTGTGTGACTAGATACGCCCATTGTCATTGTCCGAACTTTGGCCGTCCAATGAGAGACGATGCCGACAATACTAACAATGGTTATCACAATACTTTCGCACTTACGTGCCTACCATCGCCAAATTTTGAATTGAAAGCAGCTTAGCTGACATTCCTTCACGAGCTAATTTTTGTCAGGTGGGTCATTGCTATCGATCCTAACACAATTTAAGCTTTCGTACCCCATTATTATTTTTCCCTAAGTACCTGAAATATGCCAAATTATGCTTCACGATTTTAGACACTTAACGCTACAGCGTCTTGCTACAATGGTCTAAGTCCTCGACGACTAAATTGATGTGATGTTTGTTGCCTAATTTGGCGCGACACACTAGCGTGTGTCTTGAAAAGGAGACCCCTCCACCCCCCCCCCCCAGCCAACCCCTCATAATTCTGGAACAATAAGGGCCCTGTGGTGTCTCGTGCTCATGTCGGTAGTGGCATGTTAAAGATCTCGGATTTTCCGCTTGGATTAGTCTAGAAGCTAAATTGTCCCTACAGCGAAAAGGTGACGCATTGACAAACTGCGTCTTTAACTGTAACAAGAGTTTGGCCATAGTAGAAGAAAGGAGTGGGATGTAATCGCTCGCTCTCCGAGTGCTGGGATCTAACAATGTCGAGGGCGTGCCGATAGTTGACCCAACGTCACAACGCCAACATTTAAACATTGGTCCAGAGTTGGCATCCAACGGTAGGCTCATCATTATTTTGTCACATTGGCCAATGGCCGAGCCAACGTATTGGCCCTA
>JAHWFP010094143.1:0-19618 GCA_023313725.1 Lithobius niger | reverse complement strand
ATTATTTTGTCACATTGGCCAATGGCCGAGCCAACGTATTGGCCCTATGTTGGCAATATTTGTTTGCCTACGTTGTACCAATGTCACAGCGCCAACCTTTTAAACATTGGACCAATCAATGGTGGTATCCAACAATTAGCCCAGCATTATTTCGTCACAGTGGCCAATGGCTGACCCAATGTATTGACATTACGTTGGCAAAATTTGTGTTCCTATTTTGTGCCAACATCACAGCGCCAATTTTGTAAACATTGGTCTAATGGTGACGTCCAACAGTTGGCCCAACATTACTTTTTCACAATGGCCAATGGTCGAGTCAATGTAAGGTGAAGCGTTGGGCCAGTGTTTATCGCCCGACCTTGCTGGCAGTACTTAGCCAACGTTGGGACAACAAAGTCAAAGTGGTTGGTACGACTCCATTATGCCAACATTAGGCACCATTGTCAATCAACAACTAAATAAAAATTTATCTAAAAAAAAAAACAAGATGCCTACTGGGCAGGATTGAACCCTTTACGTCTCGCTCTGGATGGATGTGAACATGTAATCCACATCAGCAGAACTGCTTGTAGGTTTCAGCATAGATAGTGTATAAAATGCGAAAATTCTGGGAAAGTCGGAATTTTCATCGTAAAAATAGTTTTACGAAAATATAAAAGTAAATAGCGCATTACACAGAAATAAGATTTTATAATTACATTAAAGAAAATTCCAATTTGAAGCATGTCCGTGTGTAATGATTAACATGAACAATCAAAGCTACTCATAGTATACAATTAAATAATCCTATTTTACAGTAAATTAACCCAGCACTAGACTTTAGTTGCTGTTAAAAGAAAATACGCTGGCCCGACAAACTATTGGAGCAGAAATAGAAATACGTTGGCCAGCGAAGTATGGCCAACTTACTGGTACAGCAGATAAAGAAATATGTAGGTCCAAAGATGTATGGCCAACTTATTGAAGAAGCAGCAAAAGCAATACACTGACACAACGAAGAACCCAACATGTTGGTGGAGCAGATAAATAAATACCTTGGCCCAAAGAGGACCGCCAACGTATTTAGGAGTGAAAAAATAAATATATCGGCCTAATGAAGGATGGCCAATACATTGGTGGAGCTGGTAATTAGTACATTGGCCCGATAACTGGACACCTACTCGTTGATTTACTAGGTTACTGCTACGTTTTCCCAATAAAGTGCTACCCACACATTGGTATAGCAGATTACTATTACGTTGTCCCAATAAAGTGGTACCAACATTTTGGTGGACCAATCAAATAAATCCGTTGGCCCATTGAGGGAGTTCCAATGTATTGGGGGCACGTTTAAATACTATGATGAGAAGCAGACTTGACGGCCGAGATATGAAGGTTCAACATTGGGCCATTGCTGTTGTTGGTGAACCAACTCAAACTGACATTAGTCCAATATGTATAAACCAATGCCAACGAGTCGCGAACGTCGCCAATGGTTGGCCAATGTTGGCCCAACCATCAAATTTTACTTGGGTGGTGGCTTGCGCGAAAAACAGTAACTAATTTTTTTTTAATCTAAGTTTACTATAGTTTGCTTTTTAGCTAAAGTAAATTTATTTTCGTTGTTTTATTATCATTCTCTTGTTGCTATTTTGACGACAATGGCTGACAATTGTAAAACAAAGTTTATTTTCCCAACTCCGTCCGTTTCAAATTCGTCAGCCACATCTTTAGAAGTGAGTAAATTGAAAGCCAGTATTTCTACAGAGAAACCAATCATCAATAGATAACAAAGACAAAAAAACAAAAACAAACGAAATATAAAAAAAATGTAAAAATGTAAATGCAAAATGTAAAATGTAAATGCATGTTAATTTTTTTTTAATTGAACATTTGCTGGACCACAAAAATATGACATCACCATGGTTTAGGCCTATTGTTGAAAGCAACTAAAGTTTTCTACTTCAGGGTGTATTTTCGTTCAAAAGTGTGGTACATAATGCTCACTGCTGCACGAGTGCCTGGTGGCTGCCCTAGGGCGAAGGGGTTCCTCATACCAGAGGGCGAAAGGTTCTTCATACCAGAAGGCAAAGGGGTTCCTCATGCCCGAGGACAAAGGGTTCTTTATGCCAGAGGGCGAAGGGGTTCCTCATGCCCGAGAACGAAGGGTTCTTCATGCCCGACGGCGAAGGGTTCCTCATGCCCGAGGGCGTAGGGTTCCTCATGCCTGACGGAGCAGGGTTCCTCATGCCCGAGAACGAAGGGTTCTTCATGCCCGACGGCGAAGGGTTCCTCATGCCCAAGGGCGCAGGGTTTCTCATAGAAATAGAAAAACGTTGGCCCAGCGAAGGATGGCCAACTTACTAGTGGAGGGGGCGTCGGACGAAAGTCTAACTGGAAAATTGTCTAATGGGATAATTGTCAAATATCTGCCTAAATAAAAAAATCTGGAAAATCATCGAAACATCGTATAATGGATAAACGTCTAAGTGGACAATGATGTTGCTTCGGTTTCTGTTGATATTTGTATAATCGCAGCGAGCGCAGCAGGGACATTAGACGATTTTCCATTATTCGAATTTCGTGTTTAACGATTTTTCGTTATACTGTACATGATGGGGTGTGGAGGGGTTGTTTCATCCCCCCCCCCAAGCACAAAGCTGTCGGCAAATCGAATGGCTCGTACATATAAAATAAGGAATGTTGTCTAACGTCTTGCAAGACGATATATATAAAAGTTATGTTATCATTTAATACACCTACACTATCTTTCACATTCGCAAATGGTAGAAAAAAATAGCAGTTGCTGCTAAGTGTAAGAAGAAATTAATCAAGGTAGGCTACTATTTACTAATTTTAAACCTTCAGTTTTTTAATTAAATGAACTTCTGCTAGCTAGTAAAGTGTACAGTTTTAAATAAACTCAAATACCCAATGTTTAAAACCGTGTTGCGCTTGGGTTCGTTCCACATTATGTTTTCAGGAAACTGACTGTATGACGCCACGTTTCCTTCCACTACGAGTGCAAAAAAAGATGTAAATATTGCACTCGTAGACTCTAGCAGTGACTGTATAGAGTCTACAAGTGTAATATCCACATGTTTTTGCACTCGCAGTTCAACGAAACGTGGTGTCATACAGTCAGTTTCCTGGAAACATAATGTGGAAAGAACTGCAGCACTACACCTTTTTCCTCACCAGCTTATTTCATTTCCCTCATGTGGGGTCACAGTTGGTTTCTCCCGTTCGTTCGTATCTAGCGGCCCTAGTTATCCTATACTTGAATAAATAATGACAAAATAGTTTCCTTTTTAAATGTAGTAATTTATTTACTTAATCGACTGAAAGCTGAGAAGTAGTTTCCTTTATATGGCATGGATTTGATTTGAATACTGAATTCAATGTTACGGTTCGAAGCCTAGCAGTGGTCATGTATAAACGAGCCATGGCAGTTAAAAGGGGCTATCTTGCTACGAGTATGAGAATGTCCGATGGGAGGCGAAGTTTTATCGGGAACGATTTTACGCCCAGATTTCAATCCTGTTTCTTGGTAGAAATTTCGTAATGTCGGACGCGACTATTTCTCTTTTTCAACAAGAATTCGTGTCGATACCGACGTACTGGCAACGTTTCCAATCCTCAACAGCCAAGTAATTTTCGAGAATGTAAAGACACTTTTTCCTGGCTGGAACCACGAAGCAAACTGCAAAGCAAAGTCCGTGCTAGTGAATGATCTTAAAGCTTAAATAATAATTTCAGAAAAAGATGTATTTATTGCACATAATAAATGCACTAAAAGCAGGTGCTATTTTACTACACGTTTTACGAGAAGCGGCATTACCTACTTATCTACCTTATCCGTAATATCATGGGTCGAGTACCGCGAAGTAACTGTAACAGCTCCAGGAAGCACGTGTTAACTTTATTCGTAAGCCTACACGGAAACGAATCTGACCCGACAGTATGGCAGACAAGTTGTGAGAATACAAGAGACTATAATCTGAGAAAGACAGAAAAGACATCTTTCTGTATGACTAGGACTCGAATCCCCTTCCTGGCCAATGGCTAGTAAAAGGAGGACCCTGGCTGATAACTAAAAGTTCCTGGGTTCGAGTCTCAGTCGGAGCAGTTGTCTTTCTTTTTTTCTTTCTCAAATTAGTGTATTTTGTGAGTCCTTAATGTTGACTGTTTGCTTCGTTTAGCCTTTACCTCAAGATTTGCGTTTATAAATTGCTTCCATGCAAGCTTATAGTTACATCAGATGGGATATACAGCACAAAAACGCCCGCCTGGGGAGCAACCGTATTGCACGACACCCCAGCAGTAAAGCCGAACCAGCAGGGTGCGTAGATCGGGCAGCAACGCATGCATAACAACTACTCAGAAGAAGAATGAAGTGTAACCTGAGAACTTAAATTGAGGATATGAAAGGATGATCCCAAGCCCCTGGAATGAAAACAGAGCTTGATTCAATTGTAGATTATTTACGACCAACGTGAGGTTCAAGCGATAAACCATAGTGACATCGTGCAAACACTCGATTTTGCTGTAAAAAACTGTCGTTTACGATTATTATCAAGTGAATCAACTGAATTAAAAAGCCAATTCTTCAAACTAGCTGATCCAGACACATACGCCGTTCCAGAAGGGAGACACGTTGTCATAATTATTACCCCGTTTAATAAAAAGTTGAGCGAAGGGTGAACTAATAAACTTGCCAAGAGGACAACATGGAATCGTCGACACATACAATTTAATTAAAAAACCTAAATCAGTTACAACCCCAACATTTTACAGCATGAAGGTTTCATGTTATCCACATGGAATTTCATTACTAACCCGTTTGTTGCAAAATTAGCGTTTGTGTCTGTTGGGCAAAGTTACATTGCCCACAATTTTCTGTCAACAGTACATGTCGTTATATTTCATTTGTTATACTGATTATTTTTGTTCGTGCTCCTTAAAAACAAACATCAACAACAACCAATCGACTATTGCCGGCCGCCCGCCCTTTTCCACTAATACCGAGCAAAGAATGAACAGGCTCCCACTGTATAAATACAACCATGCGAAGAATAAACATGCTCCCCTTTATTCATTGCTATCGTGCAAAGAATGTACGTGCTCCCCGTTTTCATTCCTGCCGTGAAAAGAATGAACGTGCTTGCCATATCGCATTAAGTTTACTGGATTTGGATTGGTTGTAACACAGACTGTATTTATCCGTCCACGGTCTCACCTATGCTCCAACCTAAGTGAAACAGACTTATCATTGTGTTATTTAATGTTGCTATGAGCATAGTTATGGATTCCAGAACAATGACCTATGATTAAAAAACCAACAAACCGTGAATACTCATAAGGTTAAGAGGCGTATTAGTTGAATTTTTTTTATCAATAATCTTTTAGTATTAATATAAAGAAGTGAAACTGGTGCTTTCTTTGGTATCATTTTGTTTAATGCAAGTTAATTTCTAAATAATATCCCTGAATAATGATTTTAATGTCTGATTAATGATTTTAATGTCTGATTAATGATGTCGTATTCACAATGTCTTAAACGTAAACCAGCACGAACAGGGAACTGAATTTTTACCGGTAAACCACTCAGAGGAGGACCAATAACCGTGGGGCCTTACTACCGCCCCACAATTCCACGGGAAATTGTTGTCAAGTGTTAGCGGATAAAATTGCGATGCATTCCATAGGCAAAAAATTAATAATTGTTGCACACGGCCTATGAAGAATTTTTTTCAGTTTGAAGCTATTTTTCGAACCTTTTATATAGCCTACCTTAAATAGGAAGTTTTTTCATGAGTTGATATCCAGCCTCTACAAATGCATTTATGATAAGATCATTGTCCATTTTCACCAAGCTTTTCCTTTGAGAAGTAATTATTAGTAAGGATTGTAACATTTACGTTATTAAAAAAAAATCAAAATTTTTTTGGAGGGGGAGGGGGGGGGGGGGTGACAGAAGGTGCCCATCGGAAAATTCCTGATTTTCCTGTGGGCCAGTCCGTGTCTTTACATAGATTATTTTCTCTAAATAGTGAACAATGAATGGCATCGAGTTGATAATGTAAAATTAATTTTGATCGTTTAAATCTTAGGTATCCTCGAAACCCCTGGTCCAATTTTATTGAGTTAACAACTTGAATCCACAAATAAAGTATAGACTGTATGTACAAAATTTCAACTAAATCAGATAATGGGTTCAAAAGTTTTTGTGCGGACATAGCTGACAGACAGACACCAACACGGCATGAGTAGTTCTTTTGTGTTCTTTCGCATCGCGCATCACTAAAAACCAAATCCCCAGATCAATCGAAAGTTGCTTGTTGGATAAGAAGAGTGGATCTATAGTGAGAGAAGCGAACGATATGGCTAAGTGATTCTTAAGTTGCCTGAAGACATTCACTCTTTTGTTTTAAGACACAAGTGTCTAGTAGTTGCGACAGTGTTACCCAACATACGTTCATGAAGAGTGGAATGAAGAACTGGACTTGAGCATTTGACCAGATCTATCGTTTTAACTTGCTTTCAATGTATTGAAAATATCAATTCAACCCTAGCCTTAACTCGATTAAGCATCAGAGTCTTCCTAGTTATTATTACGCCATTTAAAATAATGAGGTGGCTGCATTTCATTGGCATAGAAAATCAATCTAATACGCCTTGTTCTTACGGGACTCTTTGTGCTCCTGGCCTTATCTGGATGTGAGGGACTAAATGTTGACATTTAATCTTCACGGATGAAACACTAGCGTGTATCTTAATAAATAAATAGTATCACCATTGGCCTTATTTTCCCACAACCATTTTACGAATTGTTGATCCTTTTGTTAACTAGGCACGTCAACGACGTTACCAGCAAAGAAACTAAGCATTCTCCATGGTTTATGTACAACGAAAGATGGACCGAATACCAAAGTCTTACTACATCGTGTTTTCGAAAGGCGGCTCCAAGAAGATGAAGGCTTGGCACAACGAGTTGCTGTGGCTCATAACGACACAACTCTTACATTTTCAGAACTCAACAGTACAGCTAATAAAATTGCCAGAAGTCTTGTGCGCCACATGAAATTCATCAACAAGGTAACAGTTTGATAAACAATATTTGATAACTGTGATAATTAAAAGAAACTTTATGTTAACACTCGTAAACACATTCGTTGGCTTCATATGCCCACATGGTTCGAGTTATTTCTATATTTCTTCAGGTGGATCTTGAGAAAGTTTAAGCGATTCTTTGTTTGTAAACATTCAAAAGTTCAGTTGTAAATCTGGGATTCTCCTGACGGGCCTGTACAGGATAGCCCTAACAAACGCAAAACATTTTCATCAAGTTTAATAAATAAAGTAAAAATAAGAATAAATTTTCTACATAAAAAATCCAATTCTGATTCCAAAAAGTGCATTTTTCAATTTTATTTATTCAGTTATTGTATTGGTTTGTTTTATTTCAAGCAATGAAGACAGTGATTTTCGGAATTGAATAAAAATTGTGGTTCATTTTTTTTACGCTTTTTTTTTCGATTTCAGCATCGTTTAGTTTATGTTTTGTCTGTTATGGAATTTCTAAATTCGTTTAATGTCTGTAAAAAGAAATCGACTCTTCCCATACATTAACCTAAAAAATACCAGAACAACACACCAGCCATTTCGCTTGATTCCGGAGATAACTGAATGGGACTATTGCATCTGTGGCTAACACGCCATTGGATAGCACCTCAATTATAAATTACAAGGCATTTTGGGAGTTTTCAAAAGCCTCATTGTCATTTTATGTATTTGCATCCGTATTTATTTAACACTTCGTGAGCCATTTGGCTTTCAGCATTGTTTAATTACTAATCAGATCTGTTTATATCTGATTGTATCTATGTCTCACTTTATGCGGGACAATTTTGGGTATAGAAATGTGGATGTTCCAAATGTGGCTAGATAAGTCTTTCTGCAGGGGTTTGCATTGTTGGGCGACACACATGTTGTTGTGCCATCCGGAGTAAGCAGATAATGATTAAAACGATGCACGATAGTATTCATTTACAACGTGTATGGTTTTGAGAGATCAATATTGCCAGACATCATAGCAACGGCTAATTTTCAGATAATGCAGTATGGCTTCTTACAATTTTCTCGTTTGGTAGTGCCTCTCATTCATGATTCCTTGGATTCATGTCACATAAATGTTATCGACAAAGTGTGACCGTAAACATAATGTTTTCAGTTCCCGTCATTACTTAGCTTGGCTACTGGAAGGAAACTTTTTCCAAAAAATTCTTCTGAGGTATGTAAATGTGCCTCTCTTTAAGAGAAATCCCATCCTTTTCTGTTTGCTACCTTTTTGTAGATGTGCAAATGTTATGACCAAACGTTTGCTTTAACAAAAGTGTTATCAGTATTACAAGTTTCAAGTTTATGAATGCTGAATGTTATAATTACCTGTAAATTGAATAAAATGTAATAAATTTGGTAAAAATGTATCGATTTGGGCTCAATTGGAGCTCAGCCGTACTTTGTCTATAATGACTTTCAAGTAATGGCCTGTTGGTTGGCAAGACCATGCGTTTGGAAAGATGCAGGACTAGGAAATGTGCTGTGTCGTGTCGACCGTGGCATGCAAAAGATCCTAGGAATTTCTTAGCAAAATTGTCGCTTTCCGTTCCGAAATTACCTTATCACTTAAGATGACGTAATTTCGAATATTTCCCCCATCCCCTCCCAATTCAATTCCAATCCTGTCTCTTGTTTTATCTCCACTGAGACTACAAAAATGCAACCAGCCAACCAGTGTTGTACAAAATTTGCTCATCTCTCTTAATTGTCAATTTAGACCTGAATTTTATTGGAACAAGCATAACTTTATTATCACATTTATTTTATGAATAAAAATGGCTCCAAAACTTTTTTAGTGTTGCTTAAGAAATTCCTTTTCTACTTACACTTCTCTGTTTAGAATGTTCACGATGGACCAGTTTTGGTTGGGCTGAGTTTAGCTCCAAGTGAACGCCTATTAGCTGCCCTGCTTGCCATCCTCAAGAGTGGAGCAGCATATTTGCCAATTGACGAAACCTATCCAACAAGTCGGCTTCAACACATTCTGGAAGAAGCCAAACCCGTCCTGGTAATTCGTGAAATATCGACGAAAACCGAGAATGATGATGACATTGTAAAAGGAATTGCAGTTTCATATGAAGATCTCATCCAAGATGGCCAGAACTTAAGCTGCCAGAATTTGACAGACAAGGAATGTTTGCTGGGACGGACAAACATAAGTTCAGATGTTGCGTGTGTACTTTACACTTCCGGCAGCACGGGGATACCAAAAGGAGTCATCCTTCCACATCATGTTGTCCTCAACAGACTCCAGTGGCAATGGAAAACTTTCCCGTTTGAAGGTAAGTGATATTTTTACTACAACCATTGCCTAAGGAGTTCAGTAGAATACACAATATAGGCTAGTAAGTTAAATTGTGAAAGGACAATTTGTCCACTTGAAGTTACTATAAGGTATTTGGTACTGCATTATCTGTTAGAACACGATTCATATTGGCGCAAGTCAACGTTGTTTGCATACCTTCTTAAACCTTTTGCATGGACAACGGCCTGCATGGACAGTGTCAGTATTTTAAACCATAAAAATCACTAAATTTACCTGGCGACAGTTAAAAGTCTTTGAAGGAATGCAAATCGTATCCTTGTTCATGGTATTTTTAAAAAAAATCTGAGTGTGTATCGAAGTTGTTCCAAAATTTAATTTTCATTGTTTAAAGGCTGAAAGTGGTCGGATGTTTTCATTTCTCTTGGAAGCACTATCAGTAAAAACGACTTCCTAAAATCATTTTCATTTGAATTCACTGTGTTCGTTGGGATGCATGAACCAGCAGTTTTCTATTAGGTCACATGTGCAGTCGTGCTTGTGATGTTCCTGGATTCTCATTTTTTTATTAGTCCTTGAATGGTTTCTTTTATTCATGTTAAAATCCCTCTGTAAATTCCTGATCAAATTTACGTTGCTTTCATTTCACAGACAATGAAGTTTGCTGCTTCAAGACTGTGCTGACGTTTGTTGATTCTGTGGCCGAGATCTTTGCTCCCCTTCTTCAGGGAAAACAGTTAGTGGTAATAGCCCAGTCAGTTGTTCAAGACCCAGCTTTACTTGTTGCAGAGTTGCAAACGAGAGGTGTTAACCGTCTGGTACTGGTGCCTTCATTGTTGCGTGCCTTGCTTGCGTTTGCCAACCGAAAGCGAAACATCAGTGGAACCTCTCTGCAACATATTCTTCCTCGACTGCGCCTGTGGGTGACTAGTGGAGAACAACTTTTCGAAGAACTGTTAAGAACTTTCTTTCAGACCTTTCCAATCGGCAAAACACTCTGTAACTTCTACGGATGTACCGAAGTTATGGGAGATGTCACATATGCAGTGTTTGCTTCAATAGATGATGTTAACAAAATTGTCATCAGAAACAAAGTAAGTTTACTGCAACTGAGACTGCAAATGATTAACAGTTACAAGACCTTAAATGAATACATCGTAATAACATACTGTTTCCGGCTAACAGGCTGAATAATAGTTACTGCACTCTGCAGGTAACATTTGTATCATGCATACTGAAATATAACTACATTTTTTCTGCAGGTTCCAATCGGTATTCCCGTTTCCAATACGACCATTTATCTTCTAGACGAAGAACAACGTTGTGTTCCACTGGGTGACAAAGGCGAAATCTATGTCAGTGGTCTAAACGTGGCGGCAGGGTACTTGAACACAGTGGGAACTGGGAAAAATCAGCGCTTTCAACCCAACAACAATGTGTGCAGCAAAGGGCATGAAATTCTTTACCGTTCTGGTGACTTTGGTAGAATACTTCATGGTAATATTTACTACGAGGGGCGAACTGATACACAGGTAACTGCAACCTTCTTCTACCATGCCTATTACCCCTTTTTGTATAAAATACCAAAACAAAGTTGTTTTCAAATAAGAAAATTGTTAGTGCTTGCAGCAAAGATTCGGCGGCTGCTCTACGGTAATAAAGATCAGGTAGCATCATGAACAATTGTACATGGTTAATTATTTCAGTCTGTTTTGTATAACCTTTCATCTGCAGCAAATTTATGTAACATGCTCAGAAAAAAAAGAGGAACCATTTTAAAACAAATGATCCCGATGTGCAAGCCCAAGAATGTCTTTACCAGTTAGCAAGAGTAAACCTCAATAAAGATTGGTTGGTGTGCCAGCTTGTTTACAATCTCGTAGCATATCTTGGAAGATCTCGTAGGATATCTTGTGGAAATGTTACCGTTTTCATATAAAAGAGTGTCCGTGTGTTTCTTTTTTTCAATGCACAGGTGAAGATTCGAGGTCGTCGTGTGGATCTGAGTGAAATTGAACGTGTGGCCTCTAAGATTCCCGGCATCAGCAAAGCGATAGTCCTGTGTTACCAGCCAAGCCAACCTAATCAGTCTGTCATACTGTTCTACCAAGCGACTAACTCTGGCTCTAACAGCACTGAGATTTCTGATTCCAAAGTTACATCTCAGTTATATCAGCGCTTAGTTTCATACATGGTGCCGCATGTTGTCAGAATACAGGAGCTGCCATATTTACACAATGGTACGTAGAACACGCTGAAAGTCTTTTGACATTATTATTTATTGCAGGTAGGTATGCTCGCATCAAAGTAAGTTAATTTTAACCATAGGTTAACCAGATAACCCTGGTTAGCATTTTTTTGTTACCCCATTGTTAGCAATAACTGCAGTTAACTTGCTTAACTTGGGAAATTCACTATTAAAAAGGTTTACGAATGAATCAGTTCTATTGTCAACACAAGTTTAACTTTGCTTGGGATATTAAACATGCAAGCTTTTTTGAAGTATAAAGTGCACAATTACTGATTTTTAGGAAAAGTGGACAGGCAGAGCCTTCTCCGCATTTATGAAAATAACACTTGTGCATCCTGGAAGGCGTCTTACGATTTGTCTGGAGTAGAAGAAGAAGACATAGAAGTTGCCTCCATTCTGCTCACAGTCACTTCTAATGTTCTGCTGGGATCATGGCGAGGCAGCTGGGGCATGTCAGAAAAAAACGCTTTAACTCTGGATGCCAACTTCTTTGAAATGGGCGGTCACTCCCTGAATGCACTCGAAGTATTATCCAAATTACACGATCATGGCTACGGCATTTCTGTAGCCGACTTCCTTCAGGTAAGAGAGCGAACCTGGGTGTTAAAATGTGTTTCGCCTAACTTACTGTATGCACAATAATTTTGTACTCAAAATTCTTCTAACTTCGAATGGATCAGCCCACAAGAGGGCATTTATGGAAGCTTCGGTGCAGTCTTCTAAACTGGACTGTAAGAAGTATTTCTTTAATATTCGTGTAATAAGTTGCTGGAAACACCCTATCAGCGGCAGTGGTCCAGATATCATCGTTGGGAATTTTTAAAGAAACAGTGTTTATATGATTTGAGAAAATGTGTATTGAGATTTTTTAGTCCGAACCTAGGAATTTACAACGATACTATTTTTTGTTGGTTGAGCCTTAAGTGTTTTGAAAATCTTTTATTGACACATTATTAGCTTAAACTTAATGCTTTACGACAACAATACTAGAATTAGTTGAGCCTTTAGATTTTATACTATTTTTCAGAAAGATTTTATAACTTGCTGATTTAATGTAGTTGGTGTTGTAACTCTTTTTCTCCTTTTTTTTTATTTTCTCGCACTAGTGGTTGTGTGAGAGTACCTTTCGCTGGTTTGGTATTAATTATTATCTTATTTCATTTTATTTTATGCTGCCTTGCCAGAACTGTACCTCTGGTCAGATTTTAAATAACAGGTACGAGTTCATGGACTTTCGAAGCTGCATGTGCTAGATTATTATTTGGAGATGCAAATTAATTTTATAACATGAGCAGCAGCAAAGAAAAGTCTACATTTGAGAGACATTTTGTTATCAGTAGCATGATGCTCACTTCGATTTAAATTAATTTTCAAACGTTAGATATCACAAGACAAGAAAATGACGCATGATATTAAACATCACTGCACTCCTGGTTTCTTATTCCAGAAACGAGCAATGTTTAAGGGGATTAGAATCCCTTGCCATCCAAGAGCACAACTAGAAAAGCCACACCCTTATGAATTTGCAACGAACTTCCAACCCCAACATCAGAAGCGAGTTCAGCGCTTTACTTGAGTGACAGTGGGGTGACAACCGTCTATGTGCTGCCGTTTTTCAAAACTATACACAGCTATTTAAACTTAAGTGCAGAGCACACATTATTACCTAAAGAAGACGGATGAATGCTGTGTTTTCCATCTAATTGCAAATAAGCTGTCGAAAATGTGCATGGTGTAGACTGTGCAAGTATTTATTCTTGTCCTGTGATATCTAACTTTTGAAAATGAGCTTGTAAATTGCAGTGATCGTCATGCTACTAATAGCAATGTCGTCGTCTTTCGAAGAAAATCCAAACAGCCTATTCTCTCAGAAACATTTTGAAGTAGCTCCAACTTCAACATGAAGCTTAGCTAATTCTGCTATAAACTGTTTTCATACCTTGTTGGTATTTATACCAGTTTGGAAACTTATAGTTAAATCAGTATCACGAGTGATCGTTTATATTTTCGGTGGCAGCCATCAGTTTTTCAATCGGAAACGGTATGTGATATCCATCGTTATACTTTAGTCTTTAAAATACTTCAGGATGCCAATTTTTGGTTGTCATTAATTTATACTGATTAATTAAAAAAAAAACATAAAATGATTGTAGAAACAAATATGAGAGTGTAAAAAAAATAAGAACTATTCGTCATTGGAAATTCAGCCTATAGTTTTAATACATACGGCGGAAAGAATGTTTATAATTCTTTACTTCAGCTGCTGAGTAATTCATGATTTCGTAATTGCAGGCCCCAACGCTTCGCCACGTACTTCATAAAATGTGTCTAAACTTGGACTTCCACCCACGAACGGGCATCGACCAGGGTGACCTCAATGACGACAGCACTTTCCGTTTTGTGCCACTCGCAGACACTGACGCCCAACGTGGACAGGACCTACTCATCCAGTGTTTTATGACCAAAGGAGATTTTGAAAGGATTACAAAACCAACGTACGACGAGTATGTCGGTACAATGACAGGCTGGTGGCCATTTGCAGTCAAAAGCGGATTGTCCTTTTCAGTGACAGACGAAAATAACCGATTACTTGCCATCAACCTTATTTTTTCACATTACAATCAGCCAGATACGGAAGAAGCACCCAGTCTTCAGGTAAACCTTTACTCTTT
Organism: Lithobius niger; assembly: GCA_023313725.1. Classification (NCBI taxonomy): domain Eukaryota; kingdom Metazoa; phylum Arthropoda; class Chilopoda; order Lithobiomorpha; family Lithobiidae; genus Lithobius; species Lithobius niger. Next base: position 5,331 of record JAHWFP010094143.1, on the reverse strand, counting down.
TAACAGGACAGAAAGCCAAATCGGCTGGTTTATTGGTAAATAAATTAAAAACACAAACTATTTCCGTTGCCTTTTGGACTTAAATGTCAGACAGCATGAGCGGAACGGAACCCTCGATTTTTAAGACCGACAGTATGGCTTAGCGGTAGACTTCGGCCTTTGGTCTCAAATGTTGAGAGTTCAATTCCCACTTAGGTAGTCAGACATTTAAGCACAAAAGGCGATGGAAATAAATATGATCTGAATTTATTTTACTCTTTTAATTAGTACCGTAACTATTCAATAAAATGATCACTGTCCCTTACTGATTACGCCTACAAGATTTTTCATACATAAAGCAGAAGTTATTACCAGACATTAAAGGTTGTTTGTCACCAAATGATAGTCTGCAGATTCTAGCACTATCTAGCACTTGTTTGCATCATGCGAAGGAATGCACAACGTCCATTCTGTTTTCTGAGAGTCGAATGGAATGAAAAATGGGGTTGGATATGTTGATGGATCCAAAGGGCCCTCAGAATTTAAACTTCAACTTATGTGCCACTATTATGCATCTCCACTTCATGAAAAAAGGACCTCGAAGGTCCAGAGACCCTTCATCGTGCTTCCCATTTCAAAGTAAAAAACAAACAAACAAATACCGATTTAATTTCATGTGACTTGAAAACTTCAAACTGTAAGAGATATTCAGAAATGTTAATAACAACCTCCTTTATGATTTCAATTTTTGCTTACATTTGCTACTGGGTGCGTATAATTTATAACCGTTCCAGTCCCTATTACAAGTACAGAAGGCTGGCTTTAAGGTCCATGCAGTAAAATGTAAACTCTACAATATGCGATTGTCAGTCCTTGTGATTGATTGTTCAGTTTATAAAGATTTAGATGAACAAAAATATTAACCGACTTTGCAAACTGAAAAGATTAAGAATTACAGGCTACAAGCAAGTATTTATACTTAATATTTTACAAATATTACATAACTCTGTAACTTTGTTTGGGTTCTGACTGAAACTTGATTGGAATGTGAATGACTTACTAACTTTTCTCATAATAAAACCGGAAGACGTGGTCGTCCCACAAGTAGCCCACAACGGGAAATTGACCCCTCCCATCACCCAAGGTAAATGGTAAAAGTATAAAACTGTAATCACTGATGTTAAAAAAAGGGAAATAGTAGTCAACTGCAAAGTTATCACGGGGTGGAGAAGGTAAATTTTGATAGGAAATACCTAGGATCTATTGCGCGCCACAGTCGACATGAGAACGAGCGCATTTATGGGGACCCCTCTCTTGCCCAGTGAAGGAGGGGGGGGGAGTACCTAGACTGAGGCCAGTGTTGAACCTGGAACCTCCGGTATGTGAAACACTCGTACTGACCATCGGCTACCCTCACCCCTCTTGCCTTACCAATGGCCAGTTTTCTAGTTTACTTCGTAAAGCCTACCTTTTTGCTAGTTTTCTGCCTCAAGTAGGATAACATTTCTTATTATTGCAATATTGTAAACAACCTAGATTCATTCCGTATGTCCAGTGTTCCCTCCGCCACTTTGAAAGAGCATAAAAAATGTATATTGAAACCGTACAAATGAATCAGTTTGCTCTCGTTAAGAAAATTTCTCAAAAGTTAGTTGCCCGAAGCTGCAAAATGGACTAAAATGTTTGAAAATGCATTAACTTTCCTTCTTGGCATTTTGATATCTTTTGTCCCATTTCCTAAACATATTCCTCGGTATAACAATTTGGCCTAAGGTATTCCATGCCTTGTTTTGACTTACTATAGAAACAAGCGATATGTGCGGTTAGTTTCGATGGGAGATTGTTAAATTGCTTTCACATGCATTGTTTGTTCATTGCAGTGTATTACTGACTGCATCAGTGAGCTAGAGGAGCCTCATGTTGAGCGCCTTCAGTCTACATCAGCTCCCTTGGCTCACATGGCCATGATAGCCACCGATCCTCGCCTAAGTCCCGCCGACAATGTTCGCCTTGTCTGTCTCATGGAAGAAAACACCATTCGTGTTACTAAACAACAGGGCTACAAATCCATTATCACCACCAACATCACAGAACTCACGAAGGTAAGCAGGATATCTTATGAGTAGTGAAGAACATGGTTCCAAGTCTTAGATACGATTGATAATGAGTCACACGTTTGTTCCCATATTTTCCCTTCAAATTTAGGGATGTATCCAATTTATAATTTGCCAAATACCAACTATACAACCGAATATTTAACTTGCCAGCTATGAATAGCAACTATAAACCCAAAGCTCAACTTGCCGAATACGGAATACACATTCGAATAGTTAAACTGCCGAATACTGAATGTTAGGTAACTGAACAATTGACGTATTCGGCCGAATACCAAATTATTCAGCCTTCTGCCGGATAATGGCCAAATACCAAATTATTAGCCCTGCGCCGGATAATGGCCGAATTGTAAATTTTTCGGCCCTGCGCCAGATAATAGTCGAATACCAAATTATTCAGCCGAATACTTGACCGAATGCTCTGCCAAATACCAGTAAATTAGACACATGATACTGATTAAAATGTGTGACCATACTGATTAAAGGTAAACACATTAGTTGACCACGTTTCCTAATGCTAAAACATAGCGAAATGGAGGTAAAGGTATACAACATACATTTTCGCCTTTTGAAAAACTAACTCTTCCCCTCCAGGGACGTACCCTGGTCCCCGAGAGGGCAAGGGCAACTTGCTTTTTTCTGGGAACCTTTTTTTTTGGTGGTGTTTTCACCTCTTTTTACCCCTCATTGTCCCCCTTTTTGTGATTTTAACGTTTTCTGGCCCTGTTTGCACCATGTCTTAGCCATTATTGTCCCTTTTTTGGCCTTTTTTGGGCCCTTTTACACCATCGCTCCAGCAAATGTCGATTTTTTTTCAGAAAAAGGGCACCTTGCCATGAGAGCAGGGCTGGCGCCCCCTCCTGCCCTCGTGTATGCACGTTCCTGCTCCCCCTCACAAAATCTCACAAAGTTTCGTATTATCCCCTGAAGAAATCGTCCAGAATTTTTCCTTCTCTTTATGAATGTAAGGCCACTTAAAAAAAGAAAGTTGGTTCTCGGGCATTTTTCTCAAGAAATCTGTGCGGGCGGGCGGAATTTTATTTTTTATTTTTTTAATTTGTTAACCCTACTTTTCATTACATTTTGGGGAATTACTTTTTTAACTTGGGTAAAATAAAGAATGCTGCCTCGTAATACTTCTTACCACATGTCCACACAATTATTTAATGACAAGAATGGTAGTTTTATATATCAATTTCTCACCAAGGGCTATTTTTGTTCTGTAACTGCTGTTTTTGCCGCGTCGTTTCTTTTTATTTTCCGTCAAAAAATCAGTGCGGGAGGGCCTGAGAACCAACTTTTCTTTTTTTAATGGCCTAATGTTAGAAAACAATTCCTCACGAACGAAAAACGAATCGCTTAGCTAAACATGCCGACATTAACAAAGTTGCATAAATGTATTCTAAAACTATTCGGCCGAATACAAACAATCTTAACACTCCGAATTGCCAAACATCATAATTCGGCCAGTGATTTAAGGAAGGCCGTAGATTTAAGCTTTACTTTGAACTTTCACTAAAAGTATGTTAACCGTTTTTGTAATTCCCTTGATAACAATAAATCCAAGATGTTAACGTTTTCGTGTCCCAAATACATTTTACGATCCATAATTTTTCAATCTTCTGACAATTTTCCACTTTTGGGGTTCAAAGGATGAAGCTAATTGATAAAAACATGCCGAAACACAAATGACATAAACTTCCTCTTTTTGTTTTCAATATCTTTTCGCGGCTTCTGGCTGGTTTAGTTCCAGAGGAGACGACGAACAAACCCAAGTAACCAACTAAGCTCACATTGCATCTTTAATAATCAAGATTAGAGCTGTTTGTGAAACAAAATTCAGAACTTAGAAAATCGACACCGAATCCCTTTTATCCTTTCCACTCTTTCTTGGAACTTCCAACATTGTTACCTGCGTACATTTTTTGCAGCATAGTTGTTTTTATGTGACTATAAGCAAGGACGTTTTTTGGGTGGCACTGGTGCAGGGGAGGGGGTCGTACAAATTTGTTGCAAGACGACCAGTAAAATGAAATAGAACTTTTTTTTAAAATTAGGAATACTAAGTCACTGACGTCACTAAACTGGTCATGCCACCGTGCAAATATTATTTCGACATGGAAAATAAAAAAGTGCTGTAAATAGGTGCCACGTGTCAGACAATGAAGCACTGAAATTGGCAGTGAGTTGAGTTGCTTAGTTGCCTGACACGTTTCACAGTTATACCAGTTTTCCACATTTGTATTTATTAACTGATTTCATTTTTTTTCTAAGTTTATGTTTGAGTGGTCAATAGGGATCGGCCGATATGAGTTTTTACCGATCCGATCCGACACCAATGAAGGGTAAACCAATAAGATCAAATCCGATACGATGCCGATGCCGACAATAATAAAATTAAAACACGACTAAAAATTTAATTTCCATACAAATGTGACTTCAGTTTCTGGTTTCGCAGCAATAACATAATTTTTACTCTTATTCCTACTTATGGATTCAGCACTTTCATCTCCTACTTAAATTTTAAGTTGGTTGTTGTAAAACTTATAGCGTCACAACCATCACGTGCTGAGCATAACTTTGCTTTTCTCACTTGGTTATTGCTTTGGCCGCACTTTCTGTCAGTTTAGTAGGGAAAACGGTTGCATTCCTTGGCGTACCGAATATCTGTATTGGAAGCCTTACAGTGGTCCGATATCGATAAGGCAAAAATACCGATACCGATATCAATATTGGACTATCCTAGTGGTTAACAACACCCAGGTAAAAAGTTAACGTGGTGACCTTGCACAGACATGTCACAGTCAACCGAGCTACATGAGCAACCACTTCCAACAAGCTCATGTAAACTTCATTTCGATTGAAACGTTATAAATAAACTTCGACACATTATTTGGCACAATACATGTACCAATGCTGCAAGTTTAGATCGCATTAGTAACAAATCCAACCTGCATGACGGCTATGTGAAAACTAATGACCAATGTTTATTTGCTCTGCCTTTGGTTAAATTTGTTATTATTATCTCATTATTATTATATTTTTTTAATTTATAGGACGTATGCGTGGAATTGTTTGGCTATGAAGTCCAGGAAGTCGTGCAAATCAACAAGTACAGGAATTCAGAAAATCAACAAATCTTTGCTGCTGCTCCAGATGATTTTCTTGCATATGTCTGTGTTAAATTCCTGTAAACTCGTTTTCTTACGAAGTTATGTATAGGATATTGCATGAAATC
>JAHWFP010094142.1:74939-109775 GCA_023313725.1 Lithobius niger | reverse complement strand
TAATTGAAATAATCAAATGTACAATTGAGAAAATTGCATCTGTTTAAATGCTGTTGTGCTTTACCAATCATTATATTTAAAACATAAAGCACAACAGCACTTAACACGGATGCAATTTTCTCAATTGTACATTGTAACGGCAGACGTTACGACGGCTTAGGTGCTTGTAACGCCCCCGACATCATTGATTGACGAGTACTTCTTAGCATCAAGTTTTGGTGGTTATTACGAATTTTTACGTTAATAAGCACAGCCTGGGCTACAGTCCCGGCATGGGGAATGAAGCGTCGCTGTCCTGACTGTAGGCCTAACCTTAATGTGACCGGTATTTTCACTGCCACCAACGGTGGAAAATATTTAACTTTATCTGAAGTATAAAGCCAAGATGGGCTACATAATATTTTACACTTAAAACAATTAATCCACTAGGGAACGAACCTGAAGTTTAAAACTCTTGGTTTTTATTTAAAACATCAGAGCGCAGCGCATGCGTGCGTATTTTCTGCGTGCGTCGTTCTAATTATACTGCGTCCTCGCGGGCGATCGCTACACCTGCTGGCGAATCAAGTGCGAAGTATGACTCAGCAGAAAAGAAAACGAGGTACCACTTAGCGTGCCAGTGTCGTATTTGTAAGCGGGGGTTCATTAATCTGAGAGTTCTTTTTTCGAAGTGAAACCGAAGTTCACGTTTAGAACTGCTTTCGCATAGAAACCATGACAAATCGCCAATATTAAAAAAAAATACGGCCAATAATGCGGCCAATTGCAGTATATTTATTTCAATACTTAATTTTATGGACTTTTATCGACATAACAGAACTTATCAACTTTTAACGACTTGGGAAAAAAATAACGACCAATTCGATAATTATCGACCAACTGGTAAGCCTGGTTACACACTGAGCTTTCATAACTGACTGCTAAAATCCTTGTTACAGCTACACGATCAATAGCCTATTAGGGATGGGACCGTTTCATTTTTTTTTTTTACTTCTGTTCTGGTTTCAGTTTTACATGCCCACAAAATCATGGTATCGGTTTTTGCCACCCTCCCTCAACAAGATTTTTCCAGTTTATTTTTTTTTTTTTTGAACAGTAAGGTAGTATTACTAGCTTCCAACTCGCTCCCGCTTTCACTTTCAGCAGCGTCATTGACAATGAGCCTGGCAATGGCACCATTTTTCTCTAGGCCTATTCTCTTTTTTTAATGACTAGGGGCTTTGCTATCATTTATACGTAGAACTTACAGTTCACTAGTAAGCTTTTAACCAGTTTGCAAAGCCGCAAAGCCTTCTGCTTGAATTTACATGTGGAAATTCACTTAAACAAGATTATGTTGGTTCTCAAATGCACTTAAATTTCGATTAGGAAAAGACGTTTTTTTTCTTGGGTTCCAATCCAGGAATACCCAGCAAGCTGAACCGCGTCCACTAAGTTACAAGTATCCGTGACAATTATTTTTCACTAAGATCAAATCGTCCCACAGTTAATTTCCCCGAATCCACGAATCCCTTAGTTTACATTTAAGTTTTGTTAAAACGAACAAAGATAGAAACTGGCTTTTAGAAAGAGGGCCACTCTTACGTTATGGAAGGCAGGGGCCCAGAAATGCCGATGGCTTGCCAACCATAATTTCTGCAAGCTAGAAGTTAGTTAAGTTTAAACTATAAATTTAGAATTGGGCGGTCCTAAAAATAAACTTTCAAAGCTAAACTAATTACATACGAACCACTACCATTTTCCCCGGCATGACAACCACGGACGTGACATATCCACTCCCGACCGTTGTGACCCTTCTAGCTTGTGAGATCTGTGAGTTGTGCTAAAGAGGGAGGGCTGTGGGGCCTTTTTGTGCCAGCAGGTCGGATTCTCGCGACCAAAGCGTGTACGCCGAGGAGAGCTGCGGGGGTCTGATTGGTGGAGGGTCAGGAAAACCATGGAAAGTGGGAGGAGAAGTCGGTTTGGCAAAGGGTTTTGGTGCAGAGCCGTTTGAAGGAGTAGAGACATGTAAAGATAGGCCAAATTGAGTTTTAACTCAATGAATTTTGGGAATGGCCTTTACATTAAAGTATTAACTGTGGATTGAATATTTCAGGAGTACTTTGTGAAATGGCTCCAGTTAAAACTTAGCAGAGAGGCTTGTGTAATGAATAAAGCATTACTATTAAATTTTACTAGCTTTGACTGTAGTCTGCAGTGTTACACACCACAACTAAGTTGGGGGGGGGCGGAGTTTATTGCACAGACTGACTTTGTGTTCGCTTTGGTAACAGATCTTTATAAGATATACTGGTTTAATAGAAGGACAAGCTATTGGTAACATTCGGATAGTCATAGTTGGAGTTTTGGTTGGAGATTTGAAGGAAAATATTTACACTAAAATGCGTGTCCGGTGATTGACGATGTCGAATGGATTCGGACTAATTGTAGCGTTCTGGGGGCAAAAGATTATCAATAAATGTTATAAAATGAATAAATAATCTAGCTTAGTGAATGCTATAACGCATTTAAGTTGGATGTTTAACATTAATGTTAAAGGACAGTTTTGGATCTTAGTGGAAATTTTTCATAGGATTTTAGGCCTACCAATACAATAAAAAATATCACACTTAAAATGTCTGTATCCACATGTATATGAGGTTAATTACCAAAGGTAGCCCCTCTTGAAACACAACTAAGCTAGGGTCTTTGGGCTTTTTGCCCTAAATAAAAGAATGCAAATAAAATACTAAGATACAAGAAGTTTCAATAATGGCGCCCGGAAGTGATGATCGCTGCGGTTGATTTCGAGTGATTTTCAAATGGAGATTAAGAAACTTCTAGATGGAATTTCTGGATTCGGTTTTTCCCAGTTTGTAGCTGGAGAGGGTGGCTATGAAGAGCTTCCAAGTTTGGCCGATTTATTTCATTATTGAGGAAATGGCGGAGGGTAAGCTTGAGGTCTTTTTTTGCGTTTTGGGCGCTCGAGAAAAAAAAATGTTCCCCGAGTTTTTTTTTATCTTTGGAGGCCAGGTAGCCCCTCCAATCGTTTTTTCGGCAAGCCGACATTACAACATTTGATAAATTCAATTAAAAATCATCAATTTTTATCCGTTTACATTTTTACAAGTCACAAAAATAACACTAAAAAGTTCGCTTAAATTCACTTCAAGGACACCTACTTTGTCCTGAAGTGAATTTAAGCGAACTTTTTAGTGTTATTTTTGTGACAAGTCGAAGTTAATCATATAACTCCCTTTTTTACGGCACACTTGATGTTTTGTTTGTAATATTTATTATAGTTAATGCGTTACCTACAGCAGCAATAAATTCATCGGGCCTAGCTATCAATTCTGCCGCCGTGTTGTAATTAAACTAGTTAACAACAGTCAGAACCAAACTCATTGAATAAATACACAGTCTTGAAAAAGAAACTGTACATTTATCCAAGTCATTTTTAGCTTTTAACTAAAAATTGTAAAACGTTAACGCACAACTGCATTAATTTGCTACATTTACTGTTTTCTTTTGTTGGGCAGCAATTTGAAACTGGATTTACGACTAAAATTTGGCAGCTCAATTCCCCTGAAGAAATACAGAAGTGGCGAGAAGAAAGGAAAAGGTAAGTTAATGCCTTTTAAGTTAGTAGGAAGATTGGAATTCAGCTATATGGTGTCAGAGTGGCAGTGGCATAGCTATGATCTTGGGGGCCCGTTGACGGACACATTCGGGGGGCCCTCCACCTACTTTTTTTTTAAAGTTTTATGGTAGTTTGAATCCAAAGCAGATAATGCCCGAAAATATTTATTTATTTTTTATTTTTTCATTGCGTGTGCATGGCATAATTTGTTCAGTAAAACCGAATTTAAAAACAAAAACGCACAGGTATCCATTTTTGTTTCACTATTAGTTCGCTAGGCATATCGATTGGGCAGGAGTCGGGACCATAGCCTCAGATAAACGTGAGGCCCAAGACCTAAGTCGGGTCTGAAACGAAAGGGCCACCAGTTAAATGTGAGGGCGACAGCGGAACCAATGATATCCCAGAGTATGCCGATAAGATGTCTTGTTTAAAACAGCTACTCGGCTGAACTGAAACACAGATTTAATTATCCATCGTTAAAGATTAAACTTGAGAGGCAAATTGCGATGTAAAATACCGCTAATTTCGAGGCTTCGAGTCCTGGAAACTAGATTAATTTATTGTGTTTATGTCATATCGTCAGGATACGAATCCTGCTGCCTGATTCGGGGGCCCCTCAAGATTGGTGGCCCGTTGACATTGTCAACCACAGCAACCCCGTATCTACGCCACTGCAGAGTGGGCGAACTTGGGCCTTTGATTTTAAAGGTCATTGGTTCAATTACCTGAGCTCATGCAGCGTTGCATTGGAATGGCAGTGGAGAGAGTTTTGCAGCTGTATTGTTTTATTTACCCGATGGCCATTACAAAAAGGACTTACCAGTGTACCAAGAGTAGGGTGCATGATTTATATCTTGATACTTATGCATTCATAGACAGCGTCTTATAAATTCCATGCCAGGTAAAATACACCAGTAAGGCTTTAATATGTGTTGCTGATAATAACATGCTCCTATAGGAATTCAGGTATAGCAAATCCACTAATGATATCCAAAATAACCTTGGAGGTGTACCTGCATATATGCCTATATTGGGCCTGCATTTGTACTACAAACGTGTTCGTAAAACCCTCTAATTGCTTCTTCAATTGCATAGCGATATCAGAAAATTTCTCATTTATTTACTCGGTCAACTTTGCAGACAATCTTGCTTCTGCCTTTGCAGAATCCACGTTGTTTACATGCACCTGGATGATCCTTCGCGTCATGTCCCATTCCTAGAAGCTGCGCGCCTCCAACTGGAATTCTCACAAATCAGAGCGTGTTCGTGGTGACAGTGTTGTGGACGTTAAGTGTTAGATTTCAGACATAGGCATTCCATCAATATTATGTGACAATATGGCGCAAATCCGTATTTTTTTGCTGACTTCACCCCAATTGCACTCAAATAATGGTCAATCCCTATTGTTCTAGCACGTTCTTAATCAGTTTCTAGATTGACTTCGCACAGTTAGTGTAACAGTTAGCGAATTCCTAGTGTATCAACTTACACTAACCTTACTAAATCTACGATTGAAATCATGATCATTTTATCTTTTTACATACGAGATACACCAACGGAAGTTTCAGCACTTCCTATGGCGATTCGTAAGCTGTTCCAACTAACTTGCTCCCAGCTACGATGCGCATGTTACTGCAAACAACAACTCTCACTTGTACTTCGGCGATTGTTCCTTTCACGATGGTCACACAGGGTTTGTTTTTACAAATTAATCACGAGAGCGCCACTTATAATGGTTGACTTGGGCCATTATTCTCCAAAGAAACACGCTCCTGGTGGCTCACAAATACTCAGGATTTATTACTTGTCACGAAAATCAAATTATGATAACTTATGTGACTCGCTTCATGCGTCATACTGATCCATAAGTCCCTGTTAGACTGCTTGGTACCAAACGTTGCGCATGCATGACAGCGCATCGTTACAAAAGAAGCATGCAGGAAAGTGGCAAAAAGGGGGACGGTAAGGTAAGCTACATCACACCACTCCACTCCACGAAGAGAACAAGTGAAGATTCTCTCCGGGAACCAGTGGCAACTGGCAAAGCTGGAAAACGTAGAATCATTTCCAAGGTTGTACCTTGTTCAAAAGAGGGATGGAACGGTGTTGCGTAAAAATCGCCATTTGAGGGTGGTGCCCACAAACAAAACAAAACAAAAAAACAAGTTCTTATTATCGAGGAGTATAGAAAAGTTCAACCAAGGCAAACGGCACTGCAACCGACTGGAGGACTGCCTGTATAGTGCTGTACCTATGATGTGCTGCAGAATGGGACTTAGGTCCAAGTTTGGTAATAGGACGGGTTGATCCAGAAATCTGCCCGCCAGTAGGTTTAAAAGACTATTAAATTGAAGAGGAGTTTTCATAATGTCAATATTACTGAAACCTAGTAAAGCTACATAGTGCATACACATAGACATTGTTTTCCATAAATTTGCTGAAAATGAGTTAGTAACGGTTAGGCCATTAAAAAAAGAAAAGTTGGTTCTCAGGCCCTCCCGCACCGATTTTTTGACGAGAAATAAAAAGAAACAACGCGGCAATAATAGCAGTTACAGAACCAAAATAGCCCTTAGTGAGAAATTTAAATATAAAATTACCATTCTTGTCGTTAAATAATTGTGTGGACACGTGGTAAAAAGCATTAAGAGGCAGTATTCATTATTTTACCCAAACTAAAAAATAATTCCCCAAAATGTACGGAAAAACGGGGTCGAAAAATTAAAAATAAAATTTCGCCCGTCCGCACGGATTTCTTGAGAAAAATGCCCGAGAACCAACTTTCTTTTTTTAAGTGGCTTTAGCAATAGCTTTGAAAGACTATGCCCACCATTAGACAAATCTGCTCACCAGAGCTTTAAAAGATTATCCCAGTGAAAACAACGCTCGTCATATTACTGTGAAAGTTCGTCAAATTAGAGTCACAATTCGGAGAATTATGGAGATTATTACCGCTAAACTTCACAACGAAGACACTTCCAATGTGTTACGAATTTTCAATGGCAAACTGCCATTTTCCTCAGGCACTTTTGACAAAGTATTGGCCTCTTTACACATACATCGTCTGCTACGAATTTCTAACCGCCAACATCGTCTGCTACGAATTCGTAACTTCCGCTCCTCGCAGCCTCCCGTATTTCGTAGGCAGCGCGTTCACTAGCTCGTCAAGCTTCCACTGTCGGCCAAGCTGTTGTTTCAGGTCCCTTCCAATGATGTTTTCAACCCGGGGAAATGCAGGCTAATGACGCACCTCCAGTTTCATGCAATCGTATGGCTATCGATTCTAAGCATCTCAAATGCCTGTCATTCTTAGAATTTGAAGTCACCAGCGTCTCAGCTTTCTCCCATCCAATATTATGCTAAGGAGTCAGGACGAGAATGGGGCAACACATGGCCAATGTAAGAAACGGGAAGGAAGACAACGGCATCGCAGCTCACTGCATGGAGTCTAAGCATAGTATTGGATGGGAGAAAGCTGAGACGCTGGTGACTTCAAATTCTAAGAATGACAGGCATCTGATAGCCATGATTGCCATACGATTGCATGAAATTGGAGGTGCATCATTGGTGGACATTCAAGGGACTGCATTTCCCCGGGTTGAAAACATCATTGGGAGGGACCTGAAACAACAGCTTGGCCGACAGTGGAAGCTTGACGAGCTAGTGAACGCGCTGCCTACGAAATATGGGAGGCTGCGAGGAGTGGAAGTTACGAATTCGTAGCAGACAATGTAGGTGTAAAGAGGCCGATACTTTGTCAAAAGTGCCTGAGGAAGATGGCAGTTTGCCATTGAAAATTCGTAAGACATTGAAAGTGTCTTCGTTGTGAAGTTTAGCGGTAATATTCTCCATAGTTCTCGGAATTGTGACCCAAAAAAGATTATCCCCACCCGAAATCGTTGTAAGACTATGTGTTAAATTGAAGAGGAGATTTTCATAATATCAATATAAGCAAAACCCTATGGACATTGCTTGCCATAAATTTCCTAAAAATTAGTTTGTAACATTAGCAGTAGTTTTAAGTATTTCATTAAAAGACTGATTGTGTCATGTACTCTACCGCTATATGCATGAAGTATAGCGATGGTGATCTTCCTCTTCTTGGGGTGCTCGTCTTACGCATCGATGTGTAAATTCTGTAATATATCGACATAGTAAAGCAGTAATTCAGTTATTTAGTTTATCAGGCCACACACCAAACATTGCTGCCTGAAGAGGTGTGCGGGGAATTTCAGAAAACAGTGGAAATACTTTAAAATACGGAGCATTTAAAGTGTGTGGAAATTTGGTTAATATTTTTTTTTATGTTCGTGGAAACTTTGTCCTACAAGAGCTTTATGCACCTCTCAGCTAGCGTATTTTACAACAAAGATTAAAAAAATCGTGCTCACTGGCCAAGTTTTGGATTGTTGACCTTCATACACTTGATAAGACACACAAAAAAGGAGCTACGTTGAAATTTGAATTGCATCAATTTTGTGTCAAAAAGTGTGTGTGGTTTCATACTTTGAGTTTCGTGAAAAATATAACGCTATTTCAAAATGTCGGAGGGGAAACGTTGTTTCCACGAATTTTCGACAAGCATCTATACAACATCGCTTGTCTTCATCAGGCACACACTGTGAGGTTGTTTGAGTTTGTATTTCATATCGTGTTTACATCCTGTTGCTCGTGGGACTGGAGGTGGTCGTTCTCGTTGCGTTCTGGCTGGTGACCACTGATCTGTAATGGCTGTCTGGGAGCGAAGCTTCTTGTGGCTCCCAGACGGCCATCACTGATCAGATAAGTGGTCACCAGCCAGAACAAGAATGACCACCACCAGTTCCACGAGCAACACGATGTAAGAACAATGTAATACAAACTCAAACAACCTCACAGTGTGACCTGATAAGACAAGCGATGTTGTGTAGATGCTTGTCAAAAATTCGCGGAAAGAACTTTTCCCCTCTGACATTTTGAAATAGCATTACTTTTTTCTGTGCCTAACCAATTTTGTGCTTGCTGTTAAGAATATAATTTAAATTAATTGGTTTGTTGCTTTTTTTTTTGTTTGTTATTGAAGGAGAATTGCGGTTGCAAATGGCAAGCATCATCCTGAAACTGCTACAAGTGCTCTATCTGCTAGTATTCAAGCCGCAAAGCTTCGTTCCTCAAAGATGTTAGCTAGTCGACTTGTTCCAAAATCTGTCCCAAGTAAACCACGTAAGTTTTGGTGTACAATTTTTTTTGTAATTAAATTGTATGTCGTAATTAGAGGAGAAAATTTGGCTCTTAGCTGGAGATCGAATCATTGTTCATGGTGCTAACTATCCGGCAGGGCTGGGCCGCAAAATTATTTTTGGGGTACAGATAATCATTTTTACGCCCCCCCCCCCCTACCTTCCCAATCAGTTACGTAGGTCAGTATTACCCATAAAACCTGGTTGACGTCTTTTCGGAAGAGGCTATTATACTGTGTGTCACAGAACAACTGTTGTTCAGTGGCATGCACGAGGGAGGTGGGGGCAATAAAAGCCTTTTTTTGCTTACAAAAGATGGTGAGGCGGTTCCTGAAAAAGAGGCAAAAGGTCTAAAAAGCCCTAAAAAGGCAAAAAAAGGTTAAGAATGGGGCAGAAAAAGGCCAAAAAAGATTCACGAAAAAACTGATTGCCTTTTACTAAAGGTTTTTTTCTATGTGCCATGAAAATATCCATTACCTGATTTTTAGCATTCTCCTTCTTTTGCTGTGCAATCCAGAGATTAAAGTTCTTGCATCGTCCGGCGTCACTACCCACTGCACATGCGCAGCCTCAGCTATGTAAACTCAGACGAAGGTCAATTCTTTAACCTCCTATCTCTACAGTTCTACCTGCCAGCTTGTGCTCTGTGCGCTCTTCGTTTGGATAGCTGTTTTCTGTGCGGTCGCCCTATGCCTTGTGCTAAGGGTACTCCTAGAGACCCTCTTCCTTGGATGGAGTCCTTCTCTTCTCCAGTGGTCATCATACCCGATGAGCCCCTCTGCCTGAATTTTCGGCGGTTGCCGTCTCCGGTCCACGGTCGCCTCAAGTAAACTCCCAATCGCCCACGGTCCCCATTCTGGGACCGTCAATCTGACCCTCCGGTCGCCTCTGGCTCGACCATCAACACCGCCATTTCTTCTCCGATCCCTTGCGGCCAATCAACTGTGCCCCCGTATCTCCGGTCCCTTCATGAGGAATTTTTTCGAGCCAAGGAGGTGTATTCTCTCCTTAAGCTCCAATTGAAGACCCATCGGGCTAGGCGTAAGCGACCGGCTCTGCCGGCCGATGTTCCTATCGACTTGTCTTCTTGGTCATCCCGTCGATCGATCACTCCTCACTGTGTACCAGCAGATGCCAGCGTCGAACCACTCTCAAGGGAAAGAGTTCACGAACTTATGGATTCTGAACTTAGGTCCTTCAACTGTAAGCGACCAGTGTCTCCGGTCGCCCCTAACCGGTTTACGGACTACTGGGTGGCCTCTACCACTAAGAAGATTCGTCTATCAACTGATGGTGCCGGTCCCTCCCATCAGCAGGAAAGGTCTCCCCGTTCTCCAGTTTCCCGACCACATCATCCGCTACCTTCTCCGGCATTGGAAGCTTCTGACTCGGTCTACGATGATCGTCTACCCTTGCCGGTCGTCATTTCCGATGTGCCTTCAAGACATGCTCACTTCGACTATCTGGTGAACTCCAACCCTTCGGAGATCCGTCTTCCAGTCCTTCTAAAGGCTGTAGAAGACATCATACTGGACTATTTTCTGCACAAGCCGTCACTTCAGGCGACTGAACCTTGCAAGAACTGCGATCTCTCACAACAGGATTCTGTTTCTTCGGTCTCTGTGACCAGCTTTCACGTCAGAATCTGGTCCTTGGTCAATCCACCACTCTTCTTCGAACGGGTGGCCTGATTTTGAGCAACGGCTCACCGTTGGAACTCTACAAGGATCCACCACCGCCTCGTACCTGCCGCGAATCTTTCTTCTTCCAGCTGTCTGGGGACGGGGCTGTTAATCCCCGCTACTTCGACACCTACCCCCAGTCAGAATTCCTCACTGTGGACGTCAAACTGGACTTCGGTACCTCATTGTATCTCCCACGTCGAGTCTCCATGAACTGGCTGAAACGGGCACTCTTTACTTCGACACTTCTGCTTTGCGAAGTAGTTCTCAACACAGTCCCTAATCTTCACGACTCCACACGACATGTCTTTCGGAATCAACCGATTCACGAAACCGACACTCTATTCCGGGGACTGATTCCTAAGATCGCCCCTCACCTGGACGTCACACGGAAGCCAAAACCATACAAGTCTAAAGGCCCTCGACAACAGTGACCAGTAGGAACTCCGGTCCCCAACGAACCTAAAGACAATTGGGTTATCCCTCTAACCCGATTCGATTCAAATCAAACTTCCAAGTTGGCGTAAGCGTTATTGTCTCTTCCAAATTCGTTAGTTAGCCAAGTAAAATGAGCCTGTCGGCATTCGGAAGTTATCCCTCTACCCCATCCAGAACCTCGCCCCACCTCCCTGCCACATTGTGCTCGGTCGCCCTTTCCGAACTAGGGCTAGGGACGTGGTGCGGCCGCCCCCACGGCCATAGCGCAACGCCAGACTATCGCGATCGCCACAATTCCTCCATACCATGCCAGCAGCCCTGGTGCACTCGTTGACAATTACCACTTGCTGTTACCAGTAGGTGGCCATCTGCGTTCTTCCTCCCACCTGGCAAGAGATCACGACCGACCAAACGGTCTTCTCCATTATTGCCCACGGATTTCTTCCCTCGTTTTACCGGTCGCCCACCCCTATTACTGTGTACTTTTTTTTTATTGCCACGAAAATATCCAATACCTTTTATTTATTTAGCAGTCCCCCCCCCCTCCCCCCATGGAGCTCTATTATCCCTAGCTTGAAAGTTGGCTTCCCTACCGGCCTCATAACTCACTGCGCATGACAGGAACTGGCTTAGTCTATATAAGTGGATCGCAACGGAGAGCAGCTTCTTTGTTCCTAGGGCAATTATGTACGCCGGTTGCTCTGGAGCTCTACATGGATTCACCGATCCTCCTTGCTGGTGCAGACAACCGGATCCCCATTCTGATCCCCATTCCCGAGCCGGTCGTCGATGAGTCCGCTCCGCATTCCACCACCAATGCTTCACACGACCCGCCAGCCTCGGTCCGCATTCCACAGACGCTGCATCCAGTAACTAAGCATGGAAACCGGTCCAAGCCTCTGCGGGTTGGGACGATTCATCTCCCGCTTCAACCTCCTTCCAGCATTTTTCCTGCGCTTCTTCAAGCGTTCCCAGGTTGTGGAAAGTTCCGCCGTTTTGGGCCTCACCAGCGCCTACAGCGATCGATCCTTCCCTCGCCCATCGCTTCAACCTCATTGAGTGGTTCGCCCAGTCCTACTCCCAGATTCACACCACCAGCGGGCCTGCGATTACCGTTTCTTTTCCCACTATTCCAACAACAATTTTGTGTGCCGTCAACTAGTCCTGTTGATTGTTGCTTCCCAGGACCGTCCAGCCCGGTTCCTCCGATTCCGGTTGTCTGCAACGATGTCCTCTCTCCAACCTCAGACCTTTTTTTGCCTCAAGTCATACTCCGCCGACCTTTCGGACGACAGTACGGTGTTGTCTAGATTCCTGCCTCTTCTCCCTCGGTCGCCTACCCGAGTTTCCAAGATGTCTCTTCAGCCTATACCAGGGATCACGCCGATCCATTACAGAACCACACCGGTCCTTCATCCAAGACCCCAGGCCAGTTACTATACTACTCCGGCCAACCGTTCCTGCACTGAAGACTTGTCACCACTTCCGTAAAACGTTATGATCCCTGCATGTTCTGGTCACTGGATACAGGCACAGACAAACTCCCCGAAGTCACGGTTCGTTGCATTCACACTGGGCAATTATTTCCCCACGACGACACTTCCCTAGCACCTGATCTCCAGGAATCTACTCAAACCTCGAGTCCTCTTCCAATCCTCGGCTCCGCTTCGCTACCATTTGCATCCAAGGCTGTCATCAGTCTCGTCGCCCCTTTGCCAATTCGATTTCTTCCTGCAGGGGCGCTCCTGCCTCGAGACTACATCTTCATGCATGGTTCCTTCTTCAATACGACTTTCACCCGACGCAAGCGTAACCATGTGCCAACACTAGGCTTACCATGCTGACCAGACCCTGTCCATCGATCTCCAAACCCGATCCATCGAATCCGTCACACATCCATTATGATACATTCATGACAATTTTTCATCGACAAGTCTTTCTCATCGCATATCCTCAGGTCTTCTGGTTCACCACGACTACCCATTCTTCGCTCTTTGGACTCTCTCGCAGTTACAACCACGAAAATTTCCTCGTCACCGTGACGTCATACCTGTATCCGGGACCTACGTCTCTGCTTTGCTGCGCCACCACCGGCTGTTGCTCCCGTTGCCGCTGTGGCGCGAAACTTCAAATTCTAACGGTTTCTTCATCGTCTCCATCTTCACCAGTTTGACGATTGATCATGTCTTCCGATTCTTCCTCGTCGGAGTATCCTTTGCCGCCCTCCAAAGTGCCCAACGTTCCTGATCCTAAACCATGTGTGTGCCAGGGATTTGCTGCTGGTACCAAGGAACACTTCGACCCGCCCCCCCCCCGGCCTTGTTGTCAGCATCACCGCCGGTGCAACGGCACTGATATGCTTTGTTCTATCTGTGTCAACTAAATGAAGGGAAATTCATCGCCGACAAAAGAACTCTTGCCTTCGGGCCGATCGTCTACGCCGAAAAAAGGAACAAACTGCTTCATCGTCGGTTCCCTTGGATTTGCCGACTCCACCCAGTTCAGGTTCCTCTCATTCGACCTCTCGTCATACAACTCACGTTACGGTCGCAGATACTACCTCCTCGCTAAGTGGAAACCTTGCGATTCTGTCCCCCACGTCCTCCATCAGTGCAAAGGAAAGGACTGAAAATAAAAAATGTTCGGTTTCCTATGCCTCCGCCGCGATTCCTGTCTACCAAACTACCTCTGGCTACTATTCCCAAGCTGCCTTCAACTACAGTTGGTTCACCGCCATTGTCTCATGTCACCTCTACCGTGGACTCTTCACTTCAGCCTTTGCCTGCCTGCACTGAGAAGATCTCTACTCCCCCAGCTTCGGAACCGGCCCCGTTTCCGCTCGTCTCCACAATACGGACAGCTCTTACACGGGGACTACAGCTGTCTGTCCGTGACCTCGAGAACGTCGACCGTAATATTAAATTCATTCTTTCGATGGCCATGGGTTTTGCAGCCGAGCTGGTGGCTCTGCGTTCCGAAAACACAACGCTCCGCTCCTCCACCGCCGCCGCTCAGGATCAGAACTTAACCCTTCAGTCTGAAGTAGTCTCCCTGTCCAACGACCTAGATTTATTGCACTCACGATTCCGTGTTCTTAGGATGAACTATAGACTCCTTAAGCACAACCTCCCTTGGCCGTCTCCCCTTCCATCCTCGCCTCTCCGTGACGAGCGTATTACTGTGATCGCTCCCACACCAGGCGGCTTCATGGGGTCCTAGCAACCTTGCGGGTCCGTTCTCCCCATGCTTCTCGCTCCATCTTTTTCGACAGTGCAACAAATTCATGAAGCAGCTCCGTCTCCATTGCCATCACCATACCGGGATCCATCAGTTACGGCTGGCGTTTCTTTTACGCCTCCATTCTCACCCATCGTTCCAGCCATTCCCTCCGATTCTGCCCCGTCTCATCCAGAACCTGACTTAACTTCGGCTCCTCCTTACCCGCTTTTTGCACCATATCCTTTGGAATTGGCCCATCCATCTTCGACAACGCAGTCAACAGACCCCATCAAACCACCGATTAAGACTGCTTCGTGCCCACTGGAATCGGCGTGGAGTCAAGCAGTCGCCTCTCCTGCCTGCCAAGCCTTGTCCTCCTACTCAGTTTGGCAGTATGACGACGCGTCCTCCTTTTTTCCAATCTTTAACGGAATCGTGCGACACTGATTCCTTCACCAGAACTCTGCCATGTTCACCATGCCGGAAAAAGCCAAGGGAGTTGCCCTAGGTTTCTGAGTGCTGCTTTAAAAACTCCTTACCACGACTACACTTCTATATTTTCTGTACATACGAAGCCTCTTCGAACCGCGAGGGGTCCTGTTCTTGGTCGGTTCCTACGATCCGGGCTTAAGACCATCCCTCCTCGCAGGATTCCCTCCTTCTTAAACATTTTTATAAGTGCGGTTCACTTTCAAGACCCTTTTTCATGTACGCCTTGTTGCCAAGACCCGTCAAAAAAAAATGCTTTCTGAACAGGCCTCTTCACTACCGGAGTCGGTGCGCGATTACCCCTTAACTATTGTTCCTTAACTTCTTGGTTTCACCGACATCTTCTGTCCATTTTTCATCGGTCCTACCTTTCAAAAAAAAAAAAAAAATCCTGTTACAAAACACACGTCGTCCATGCACCCGTTTCCGGGGCACGCCCTTTTGATCTCGATCCTTGTGGACTCGCATAGAACGTACCGTGCTCCGCCCGATTCGATGCTGTACTCCGTCCCACTATGATCCTGCTGCGTCTTGTCATGTTCCACCGTGCTCCTCCCGGATAATACACTCACCACTTCTGCACAAGCCCCTCTGTACCTCATTGTGCTCCGTTTCACCGACATCAAGATTGCCTGTTCCCTTCTATTAGTTGACATCACCATCAATATTCACCTTCTAGTTCCCGATTCCTCATCGAGATCGCCTCATCGGTTCCAGTCCAAGATTGCCTCGTCGGTTCCGGCCTGCCAACGACAACCTCTTCAGAATGAAGTCCATCATCATGCTTCCCGACCAAGGTAGGTTGGCATCTTATCTCTTTGCAATTCTACCTTCCCCTTGGTGTCGAACCGTCTGTTTCTTCCCCTGTGTTCTGCTGTTCCTGTTGCTCGCCTGTGGGACTGGGGATGCCAGGGTCCAGTTGGGGAAACATTCATTGGTTCCACCCGGACACAGTCCGTGGTGCCGCCGTCTCGTAACGTGGGTACTCCGAACCTAGCCGCCGCCTTATGTGACGAGGTCTGCTATATGAATAAAAGGTAATGGATAGTTCATGGCAATAAAAAGACTAAAATACCAGGGCCACCTGGTTGATTTTAGTTTTTGTTTCCCTATACGAAAATATACATTATCTTTTACCCACCCAAACGTCCCCACGGATGGACTAGGTTCATGTGGGTTGGAAGAAAGATGCTGCGCTCCGTTGCGATCCGCTTATATAGACGGAGCCATTTCCTGTCATGCGCAGTGAGTTACGAGACCGGAAGGGAAGCCAACTTTCAAGCTAGGGATAATAGAGCTCCATGGAGGGGAAACTGCTAAATAAATAAAAGGTAATATATATTTTCATATAGGCAAACAAAAACTAAAATCAACCAGGTGGCCCTGGTATTTTAGTCTTTTATACACTACGATGAGACATTGTAGCCAGATGGGTACAAGGATGTCTGTTGAATGTAGGCCAAAATGTTTGTAGATTACACAAAAGAAATATGTAGATACACTATAAAAATAAAAATGTAGCCTTCCGCATACAATGTAACTTCTTTTGCGATGCATTGTTAAAAATAAAAAGTTCGCTACTGACCTTTATAGTATGGCGACGGAAGCGACTCATGCCTCCCCTACAGTTGCTCCACACCTCCCAAAGCAGCCCCGCCTCACTGGTTGGGAAACGCGAACTTAGGCACTGTGTATGACGAAGAGGATGATTTTGGTGGATTCAAAGGATGTTCAGCGGGAATTTTCCAAGTTGATTTATTATTATTTCTGCCTTTGCTCTAGGCCACTTCCTAGTGTTTACTAGTAGGCCCTGAGGAAAATGTTTCATCGATTGTAAAATATTTTCCACTTCCTGTTTGGCTTTATATCATGATTTTCATGACTGTGGCCCCTGAAATCAGTCGGTTAGCAGCCACAACTTACTCGAAAGGTTTTTCATGGCTCATTGGTTAGGTACGGGCTGCCCAACCCTGAAGTTGTTAGCCCGTACCTATGGGCTGTAAAGTTCTATTTCGGACCATGCAGGCACCAGCTACGTGTTCTCATTGAAACTGCAGGAATGCTGGAAGGGGCCTACTTCAACATGTAGTGGATATTGCCTTTAACTGGCGGGGGTAACACCCCTTTAACTGTTAATTATTTGCTAGATGGATTAAAACGACCACCCCCCCCCCCTCACATCTGGGTCTTCGTGTAGGTTAATAGCCTTCACGATCTCCACTGTGTGTCCAACGTTATTGTAAACGACGTATCATAAGTATAAAATCCTCTCCGAAGCTTGCTTGGTAGGGATATCTTTTTTTGTATTAATATGCCCAGTTTTGTAACTTACGTGTTTCAGCTATTGGAGATTCTCGGATCTAAATTGACCATCGGCCATTGTCAGCCCGGTGTTTGGGTAAATTCAAGTTATGCTTAAAGTTGCTGAATGATTTTTTATGTTTCCAGGAGGTGGATTAACTATATATCATGGTGCAACGCATTACGAATATCTCACTTGCAGCCCTTTCCGTTTTGCTTGTTGAGGTAAGCGGCCCGATTTCACCGATGTTTCCAATTCACTGTATCTCCTAAAATATTGGATGTACGAAAGATTCTGAGCTTTGACATTGTACTTCTGTGCACCAGGAACACGTTGGTACCTCGATTTCTTAATTATTAAATAGTTAACGTCAGCAGGTTCCATGCCAAGAAACTGGAAACGGATCCTGGAGACCGTTTTTCAGCCAATGAGCGTGTTGCTCTTGCTCACGTGTTCAGCCAATCAGATGCGTCGCTGAGAAAGCTCAAATTTTGACTCTCGAAACTGTAAATGGAAGTTTAGTAAGGCTTGCAGGAAGCAGTATTAATCGCTCTCCTGCTGGTCGGCGCGTAACTGTAGTATTTAAGGGATTGCTCGCACTGGCCAACCACGATTAGAGTGAGCGGTAACTACGAATGTAGTAACTTTTAGGTATGAGATTGTTGGCCATGGGTCGTTTAACTTAAGTAATGGCAACCGGCGATTACAGTGGTAATTTTCAGACATCTTACACGGTGAAGGACACAGTCATTACCACTAACGGAGAACAACAAAACAGAGTTAGTTCTTCTTAAATTTTCAGTGGTTTATCCGACCAGCTTCGTCAGAAGTCCGTTCACAATTTGGCACAAACTTCCTCTCATCACGTGGCGACGTCGTTCATTTTGAACCACGCGCTGTGTCGCCACTGATCTTTATAGGTCGCTGCATCTGGACACTCCACTGTTGGTTGGGTTTGGATGCCAGACGAGGGCGCACTAGTTGGTCAATTTCGTTGTTTGCTGCACTGACGATGTTCATTAAAGGAACTTCCTGTTTTTGAAAACGTTTCATGTTCAATGATTCGAAAGCTCTCAAGTGGGGTTCGTTGAGGGAGTTAGACTTGAGTAGCACAGAGGTTTCATTCCAAGAAATGGTATGACTTGTGTTTTTGTGGTGAAGGACAATGCCATTTTTCAAAACTTCGTTGAGGGTGTCCGCCACATGTTCCTTCACTCTCTCTTATAGCTGACGTTTGGTTTCGCCAATGTAGACGGCGTTGCAGGATTCACATGGGATGCGGTATACCACCCCTGGAATGAACTGAAGACATGCAGGGGGCACAAAAAAAAGGGGGGGGGGTGGAGGGATCAGTGAAACAGCAAGGGAAGTTTTTGTCTTGCTCCTGGTTGCGTAACTGTGGGTGAGGGCTGTAACAGTAGGACGGGGGAGGTGGAGGGGGTGGGGCTGTGATGGTTCTCTGTTTGGTACGAGATTGGAGCAGTTTCTTGAGATTCGGTGGAAAGTAGGGATGTGCGAGTAGAAAAATTTTAATTCGAGTCGAGCCGAACCGAGTTTGCAACAGAAGAATCGAGTTTCGAGCCGAGTTCGAGTATTTGATGGAAATATTTTGTTTGCAAGTTTCCCTTTAGTTTGTTAAAGATAATAGGAACAAAGATGGTGCTTAGTTGACTGTGTGGGTCATGGGGTTTCAGTTTTTAGGATATAACTTGAAAATGGTTTCAGTTATTGAGTTTTAATCTGCACCACTGGAAAGCTCTCACCGAGACGATCGATTTGGTATATTGGAATGTCAAAATCGGTCAAAGATTGACGAAGTTATCGCATTTTCACCGGATTCGACTTTTTTGAGTATGGACGCGAGCAGCGAGCCGAATTCAAGTACAAGTTTCATACTCGGCTCGGCTCGGCTCGAATTTTTCGAGTATCGCACATCCCTAGTGGAAAGCGATGGAAACAAGACACCCCCTGTTTCTTGAGCACTTGGTGGATTTGCTCACTGCGGCCTGTGAGAAAGGTGATAACTTCCACAGGGCCTTGCTTGTCAGGTGGTGATTGCTTTGGTCCTCTCAGTTTTGCTTTTTGCCAAGCTCTTTTTGTCTCACGGTTGATGAGACTGGCTGGGAATTTTAACAACAAAAACTTGGTTTTGGCCTTAGCTAGGTGTTTTCTGGCAAAGGTGAAGTTTGATGACAGTTCAATCATTCTGAATAGTTCATTGGCTAGGATGGCTCGAAGTTGGTGAGGGGGGTGGCAGGAGGTGAAGGGGATGGCTCTGCCGGAATGGCAGGGTTTTTGATACGGTTCAAAATCGATCTTTTTATGGTTGAACGTCATGGAAAGGTAATGTCTTATCCACTTCATTTTCGGCTGTAAACTGGATGGCTGGGTGCCATTTGTTCAAATCTTGGAGGATGGTAGCCCGTGTGTGGACTTTGGGTGTGGCTAAGACGTCATCGACATAGCGGTTCCATAGGGGCAACTCGGGTGGGTTTGGATGATGTAGTAGTAAACGAACTGCATCACAAGCTCAGCAAGTGCCGGGGAGCATGAGTAGCCCATGGGGGTACCAGAGACTTGCTGGAAGGTATGTTCTTTGAAGGTGACGTAAATGGACGTCAGCACCATTTTCCAAAAGTTCACGGTCACGTGTGTCGGTTTGGTCGACGACTCCTACTCGTATTGCAGACTCGTCAAACTTCTGTAGAATGAGGGCGTGGGGGACACTAGGGAAGAGTGCTTTAACGTAATAGGAAACCAGTCGATGTTCGTCCGAGAGATTCAGCTCTTTGATGTTGTGAAGAAGTTCCCTGGTCTTCTTCACGGTGTGACATCCCCAGATGTATTTTTGGAGTTCCCGAGCCAACATCCAATCTATTCGTTTGATGGGAGTCCTCTTGGCAGAAGTGATGAGGCGCAGGGGAAAACCAGGTTTGTGAGATTTGACTTGCGCAAAGATGGAAGGCAAAACTGCCGCATCGGGTGGTATAAGTTTTTTGACTTCGTCTTCGTTCAGGAGCTTGGAAGAAACCATATTGAGCAACTTTGCTTTGATCTGGTTGTGGACAGATTTTCTCACTTTATTTCACTTCCTGGTAAATGCCCGTCTGCCGGATGTCCTGCAGTACTCTGGTATCATGGTCCGTAGTGTCGAGAATGACCGTCCCATTAGTCTTATCTGTGTAGCAAATTGTGATATTCTTATCGTCGAGGAGGGTCTGAATAGCTCTTCTTTGTAACATGGAGAGGTTGGGAGCTTTCGTCGGAGGTTCATTGAGGATTCCCGATGACAGTTGATGTGCGTAATCAGGGGCCTATGAATGGCCTGTTAACAGCACTTGGACGTTCACGGTTAGGTTAGCTAACAGAAGAGTTTCATTCGCTGGTGTAGAGGGAACGAATTTGGGATCAATAGTCAAAATTGAGAGTTCGGTGTCCGTGAGGTTGCGGGAAGAAAGGTTCAGGACTGGGGGGTTCGAGCGGAAAGTGGGGGGAGGATGGCGCGGGTGGAGTGGGGTAAGAATGGGAGAGGGTGGGAGCAGTGACTATGGGACTGGTGTGGCATGGGGAGAGGGGAGGCACAAAGACAAGGTGAGGGGTGTGGGGTGGGGGAGGGGAGGAATCCAGGGGCCAGGGGGGTGTCGGATGTGGGTGGCATGGGGTAGGGGGGGACCCGGGAAGGTTGGAGGGGGGTTCCACAACAGGAAAAGCCAGGGGGAGGGGAGGAACAGAACCAGGAGGAGGGAGAGGGGGGAACAGAACCAGAGGAGGGGGAGGGGATGAAGAATACTTCGGCAGGAGGGGGGGTTGGGGGGTCCGAAGTGGCGAGGGGGTCCAATGAAAGGAGGGAGAGAGGGGCTATCACAAGGCTCAGTGAAGTTCAAACTACTATGTTGGGGGAGGGGAGGGGCCCGGGGGTCACAAGGGGTTGTCTAACAGGGGGTCTAGTGAAGGGGGGGGTCAACAGGGTCTAGAGGGGGTCAACAGGGTCCACAGGGTCCAGAGCAGAACCAAGTCTGCCTCTGTCACACGTTCTGTACGTATAAGAAAGAGAATGCACTCCCAATTTCGTCAGCTTTCTCAGGTGTCGTTTTTCAGTTTCAGTGTCGATTTTGGCACGACGTGCACTCACCTGTCTTTCCAGGCAAGTAAACAAGTCAACACAAATCAAGGAAGAAAGCTTACATTTTAAATCACCAATAGTGCAACGTAAACGATGAATGACACGATGGCACTCGATGATTCGTGCCTTCAGGAAGAGAAGAGTGGTGTTAGCTGCAATATGGTGCCCTCTGGCAGAATTGACTTTCGGACGTACTTTCATGAGGGAGTAAACAGTTGTTCACGTCTGTATGCCAAATTAAACCGGAGATGGCAACCAAATCTGGTGATGCTGGTGGAAGCTTTCTCGAATTGACGAGCGAGTACAACTACAGAAGCAGGATGAGCACTGCAAAGAATCGAAAATACCGGCAACCAGCGACTACAGTGGTAATTTTCAGACATCTTACACGGGGAAGGACACATTACCACGAACAGAGAACAACAAAACAGAGTTCTTCATAAATTTTGGTTGGTTTATCCGACCACCTTCATCAGAAGTCCGCTCACAATACGGCACAAACTGCCTTACATCACGTGGCGACGTCGTTCATTTTGAACCACGCATTGTGTCACCACTAATCTTTATAGGTCGCTGCATCTGGACACTCCACTGTTGGTTGAGTTTGGATGCCAGACGAGGGCGCACTAGTCGTTCAATTTCGTTGTATGCTGCACTGACGATGTTCATTAAAGGAACTCCCTATTTTTGAAAACGTTTCATGGCCAATGATTCGAGAGCTCTCAACTGGGGTTCATTGAGGGAGTTAGACTTGAGTGGCACAGAGGTTTCATTCCAAGAAATGGTATGACTTGTGTTTTTGTGATGAAGGGCAATGCCGTTTTTCAAAACTTCGTTGAGGGTTTCCCCCACATGTTCCTTCACTCTCTCTTGTAGCTGACGTTTGGTTTCGCCAATGTAGACGGCGTTGCAGGATTCACATGGGATCCAATATACCACCCCTGGAATGAACTGAAGATGTGCAGGGGGCAAAAAAGGGGGGGTGTGGGGGTTGAGTGGAGGGGGTGGGGAAGGTGGTGGAGGGATCAGTGAAACAGCAAGGGAAGTTTTTGTCTTGCTTCTGGTTGCGTAACTGTGGGCGAGGGCTGTAACAGTAGTGGTCCGAAGGACGGGGGGGAGGGGCTGTGATGGTCCTCTCGTATCAAAGAGGCCCATCTAGCGCTGACGAGCGCTAAGAAAAAAATTGTTCGTTGCCGTGAACGATGTACTCCCTCAGTTTTTTGATGTTTTGAGCAGAGGTTGCCTCTCAAATTGGGTGAAGCACCAAGTCTTCTTTACATCTCTTCTCACCAATGTACGAGTCGTCACGTCTCTTTTGGCCCGGCTGGGCCTCGGTATCACACCCCCAAATCTTGCTTCCAACCAGCTCCGGCTTTCACTTTCCTCGGGGTATTCTTCGACCTTCCTCGGAGTGCTGTGATGCCGTCTCCCGAATTTATCTCCAGCCTCTTTACTTTAGTTCGGTCCTTCCTTAAAACTCCGTCAATACACCTTCCAGGACCTCAACTCCTTAATCGGATAAATCAATTCTCTTGCAGACCTCATTCCCTACGGCAGGTGAATGGCCCTCCCGTTCCACTACTTCCAGACAGACGAATGGGGAGACCCTCGTTCCGCCCTCCTCCTTGCATTACGACCACTCCGTCGAAATTCCCCGTTTACAACTCTGAATTGGTTGGTGGACGTCATCCATATAACCACGACAGTTCTTCTCCACGAACTGAGTCCCGACCTGCACCTCTTCACGGATGTATCCCTCACAGGTTGGGGGGTTCACATCGGCAATGCCACAGTTTCCGGAACTTGGGAACCCGGAACCAGCTAGCATATCAATATCTTCCAGCTTCGAGCGGCCCTCCTCGGCCTAGGTCACTTCCACCATATAGTAGCGGACCATGTGGTGCAGATCCATGTAGACAATACCACTGCTGTCGCATACCTCCGGAAGGGGGGGGGGGTGAGCGTCATGCGATCCCTATCCCTCCAAGTCCTGACATCCGACATCTTTCATTTGCCGACTCTCTCTCTCCACTCGCCACCATCGAGCAAATGGACCTTACACTCAGTGATCTGCAACGCTCTCTTCAATCTCTGGGGGACGGCCCATGGTCGACCTGTTTGCCACGAGATTCAATGCCAGACTTCCCCACTTCGTCAGCCCGATTCCGGATCCTCACGCCTGGGCCGTCGATGCCCTAGCCCTGTGTTGGAATCATCTCTTTGCCTACGCGTTCCCACCACCCAAACTACTACCACTTGTGCTCCGCAAGATCGTGACCACCACCGGGATGTTTCTGCTAGTCGCTCCGGATTGTCCAGCAGCGGCATGGTTCCCTGCACTTCTCGATCTGCTCATCGACCTACCATGCCTGATACCGCTTCTACCAGACCTGTTAACACAGAACAACGGATCCATCCGTCATCAGCATCCGCACTCCCTGCGGCTACACGGGTGGTTACTGTCATCCAACTCCTTGACGTGACGGGAGTTTCTACAGAACAGGCCGTCCGCATTGCCTCCAAGGCTGTCCGTACCTCTACCACGAGGGTCTATGACAGTCACTGGCGAAGGTGGTTTCGTTGGTGTCTCTCAACAAGTTGATCCAGTCAGTCCCTCTGTACCGGAACTCCTCCGGTTCCTCAATCTGCTCTTTGACGATGGCCTCCGAGGATCCACCATCTTAGTATACCGTTCTGCCTTGAATGCAGTCTTTAGGGCGACAGGGCAGTTTGGATTTATTGATGACTTTCGTATCATGTCTCTCATCCGCTCATTTATGATTGATCGTCCTCAAGTCCGCCGGCTCTTCCCGAACTGGAACCTTTCCATCGTCCTCAATGTTCTCCTTGGTACTCCTTATGAACCATATTCCTGAGTGTCCTGGCCGCCTGCCTCCGCTGCAGCAAACTACAAGCTCTTTCAGCCACGGCTACAGACTGATTCTTTCTTGTCAACTATTCTGGTGTAACCCTGACTCCCCATGCTTCCTTTCGGCCGAAAACTCAGTGGCCTGATGAACATTCTACTCCTTTTATCGTTCCCGCCCTTACCAATATCCTTGGTGATGACCAAGAATGGGCACTCTGCCCTGTTCGAGCACTCCGATTTTACCTCATGGCATCTAAACTGCTCAGTCGTGGATGCATACGACTGTTTTTGCCCTTTACCTTCCGGAACAGCGAGATCTCGACCCGCATGATTTCCACCTGGATCAAAACTGTCATCCTGCAAGCCTACACTGCATTCGACATCAACTGCGCTTACCAAGGTATCCGTGTCACCGCCCATTGGCTTCGGGCTATATCTGCCTCCTGGGCACATTATAGCAACGTTCTGCTTGCCGGAATTATGGAAGCCGCCTCGTGGCGCAGTCCGACTGAGTTCACGTCGCACTACCTTCGAGATATGTCCCACCATGCAGATGGGTTGTACGGAATTGTGCCATTCGTTGCTGCTCGTTGAATGCTTTAGCTACCTCCCCTTAACCCTCTGGGCCCTAAGTTTTTCTTTTCTTAACTCAAACGTATATAATGTAAAGCCGATATATCGGCTTCTAGGGCCCAGAGGGTTAAGCACCTACTATCATTGTGCGCAGTTATCTTTTTGGGGAACCGCCCGCTACATTAAGGGGCTTAGTTCAGATGGCGCCTGCCGCCTTTCACAAAGTCTGTGGAATGCTAAAAATTAGGTAATGTATATTTTCGTGGCACCTAGAAACTACAAAACACCAGTATTACCTGGTTGATTTTGGTTTCTATTACCTTCTTCCCACCTTCCTCCCCTCTTGTCGCCATCAGGGCACAATAGAGGTCGAAAAGATGATGTGGGCCGTTCCGTCCAAGTTTATATACGTTGGAGGCTATACAGGAAGCTGCACAGTGGGTAGCGGCGCGGAAGGATATCTTCACACTCTCTAAATCAAACAGTAGCATGAGAAGGAGAATGCTAAAAATTAGGTAATGTATATTTCAGAAGACAATAGAAACCAAAATCAACCAGGTAATACTGGTATTTTGGAGTTGATTTTGGGTCAAACTCGTTCACCTTGGTCACCGGAAAATAGTGCACCGGCTCTGGGGTGAGGATTATAGGGAAGGGGAAAGTTTTCAACTAGCCTTTTCTTAAATGGGAGCCGCCTTCCTCTGAGTCGTTAAAAGTGTTAACAGGGTTAATCACAAAAATAAGGTTCCATTATGTAGGTATGGATCGGCTCCAACTAGGTATCCTTACTCATGGAGCGCAGACCCCGAGGAATGATATTACATTGGAACTGGGTGACGTCGGATGAGGATGGAGAGCAAGGTAGGTTGAGTCTGTTGCTAGGCAACATGAAAGACAGGCCAAGCGTGGACGGCCAAGGGAAGGAGGCCTTGCTGAGAGGATTGAGAATTGAAATGCATGTGCAGAAGTAGAAAATGAAGCCAGCGCTCTTTTAAAGTGAGTGAATGCATTTTGAAGGCTAAAGGTTTTTCGTAAAACTGACTGCTATATACAGAATTTAATAGAAGGAGTTGTCACAATAGTCTGTGGATGCCTGTCACTGTTTTTACAAAATAGGCCTATTAGCTGATGCGAAAAAAATCTTCAAAGCTTCAAACCCCAAGTTTTGGGTTTTGGGTCTCCTAACCAATCGTGATTTAGAGCAGGGCTCTTTTACACCCTCTGCTGGAATCACCTATCCGGTGGTCTCTTTTCCCATTCAAGTTTCTTCCGCTCGTCCTTCACAAGATTACTTGGTCCCCAGTTTGTTTCTTCTAGTAGCACCAAATTGACTGCCGGCCACGTGGTTCCCTCAGCTCCTGGACCACCTCATCGACTTGCCACGACGTGTCCCGGATTGCCCAGACCTGCTCTCGCAGCATCGCGGATCCTTGCTCCACCCACAACCGCAATCCCTTAAACTACACTGGTGGCTGCTACCATCCAACTCCTCGAAACAGAGGCATTTCTGAGGAACGGGGCTCTCGCATCATCTCCAAGGCTGTATGTTCATTTACCAACAAAATCTACGACAGTCACTGACGCTGCTGGTTTCGTTGGTGTCTCCCACGGAAGATCAATCCAGTCAAGCCAATTCTCCTAGATTACCTAAATTTTCTTAATGATCTCTTCAAGGAAGGCCTTAAAGGCTCAACAATTTTTGTTTACCGGTCGGCTCTCAACTCCGTCTTCAAGGCTGCAGGGAGCTCGCACTTTTTGGATGACTTTCGTATCTCTGCTCTCGTCAAACTGTTAGACATTGAACGACCGGTTACCCTAAGTCTGTTCCCGGATGGGCTCTCTTGGTCTTCCTCACCTCGCTTCTAACAGCATCTTACGAGCCGCTTTCCACAGGCTACCTTAGTCATCTGACTCGGAAGATCGTAATTTTGGTGATACTTGCCTCTCTGCAGTTAAGTACAGCCCTTGTCTGCCATCACCGCCGACGGTAACTTCCTTGCGGACTTCAAAGGCGTAACCCTGTGCTTCATTTCGAGCCAAGACCCAAAAACCTTGCGAGCGGTCGCTTCCCTTCATAATTCCGGTGCTTTCCAATATTCTAGGAAACGAACCAGAACGCTAACTCTGCCCGGTACGCAAGGAAACTATAAACCCCTTTGGAAGGGTCGTTCACAACTCTCCTGACATTTCATGAACTCCTCC
The DNA here is from genome assembly GCA_023313725.1 of Lithobius niger. Taxonomy (NCBI): domain Eukaryota; kingdom Metazoa; phylum Arthropoda; class Chilopoda; order Lithobiomorpha; family Lithobiidae; genus Lithobius; species Lithobius niger. Next base: position 83,037 of record JAHWFP010094142.1, on the reverse strand, counting down.
GGTGAAACGTCTTCTCGAATGATTTCAACATGGATCAAGACGGTTATACTTGAGGCTTACAACGGCTTGGACAGTGACTGCAGCGACCGCAACATCCGAATCACCGCCCATGAAGCCATCTCAGAATCCGGGGCCTTCCATAGTAACGTTCCCATTGCCTACATTCTTGATGCAGCTTCCTGGAAAAGTACTACTGTTTTCTCATGCCATTATCTTCGGGATATGTCCTTGCAAACTGAGACTGTACCGCCTAGGGCCATTCATGGCTACAAAACGGATTCTTTAAACCCCTTAAGCAATGCAAACCTCCATTCAAGAGGACCCCTTCGTTTCCGTTTCTTGCAAAGTCTTTACTTTTGGGGAAGCCAGCTCGCAACCCTATGCTACCCGTCAGGTGGTGCCCGCTGCTGCTTTGACGAGGTCTACTGGAATGCTCGAATTGCAGGTAATGTATTTTGTCGTCGGCATATAGAAACATCAAAATACCATGGGCATCTGGTCAATTTTGGTTTCTATTGCCAAACCGAAAATATACATTACCTTCACCCACCCTACCTCCCCTCTGTGTTACCACCTGGGTACTCTAAAGGAATAAAAGATGCTATTATGGTCGCTTGCGAAGCTTTTATACACATAGTGGTGCGCAGATCTGATGTGCAGCAGGCTGCAAGACTGGCAGGCTCCATAATTTTAATGTCTCGATCAAACAGGATTAGGGAAGGTGAATGTTAAAATTCCAGGTAATGCATATTTTCGATTAAGCAACAGAAACCAAAATTTAATTACCAGGTACTCCTGGTATTTTGAGGTTTTCAACTTTACATCCAACCTTTTTTTTTTTTTTTACGTAAGGGTCATGTAAATCTTCACCCTAAAATTACACCAGCAATACAGCCGTATAACTCCATGTAAATTTACAGTACTGGTGCAGTGTGAAAGCAAATTGTAATCTTAACAATGATGATTTGCCTAAATATGAATTTTTCTTTTCAGAAAATGATTTTAACCCAGCTCAAGTGACTGACAAAGTGGAACAAACTCCTTTAAAAACAGACCCGGTCACACTTGGGGCACTTGGATCATTGGTGAATGATTACGCATCACAGAGTGAATCAGAAGATGAAGATAAATGTAAGAACATCAAAATTTGTCGAACTATTTTAATGTTGTATCGAATAAAGCCAGCCGGTGTCTTAAAGAGAAAACTTGGTTGTTGACTTAGATGATGTTATGTCCTTTTCCTATTTAAATGTTTTGCTTGCTATAATAATTGTGGATTTAAATGTTTTGCTTGCAGTTGGCCAAATGCAATCAAAACACTTTTGGAACATCAATTAAGATTTTTTTCTTCCAATCCTTGAAGAAGAATAGTAACTCCTTACGCTACGTCCTTATGTCTGATATGTTCAATTACTATCGCTTGATAAGTAATGCTTTTCCAAAGCCATTCCTAATCTCCTGAATCTATACATCATTGCACCAAAACAGGTTGCTAAACCTAACCTGTTAAACAGATTATTCAAGAGGAGAAACTGGCTATTTCCAATCAAACTTTTGTAAGGGGATTGCCGTAAGGGGACAGCAACTATTAATCAGTTTGTTTAAAGAGAGGGAATGTAATCGTCAAGGCAGTTAGGGTGGGGTGGAAAAAAAAGAATTTTAGAAATTTAAAATGTAAATGAAATTTAAAATTTAAAATGAAATGTTGCCTTTTTATCACAACCCACTGACATCTGAAAGAACTTTTGCGTTTGTTTTATCGTACTTTTAACTATGTTGGGACTTTTAAATTCATAGCATAGCAGGTCTACTGGCTTGGTGAAGGAACAGAGCAGCAAAGCCTGGGCTTTCAATAAAATCTTAGTACTGCTGCCACAACGGTGGGGCTTAAGTTAATAGTGTCCTGGAGTTTAAATAATAAAAATGATATCCTATGATTTAACTCTTAGCATTGTACTTCAATCCTCCTTGTAATCATTTTCAACTCTTGGTTTAATGAACAGTGTGTAATCGTTTCGAACAGTTACAAGTTTAAAAATAAAAGTCAAAATGTTTTGCATCAAATCGGCACAACAAAATTTGGACTAAAAATAGTTTGGTTTCCTAACTGCCAACAGGCATTACAGGAAAAGTATCTTGCAATTCAAGTAATTATTCACGTTCCAATCATTTTAGGAGTTATCAGGGTTCTACCACAGAAGGCCTAACTGCTTCATATAACTGTCTAAAGATCCGATGAATCTAGCTTTTAAAATAATATCTTGTTATAGTAAAAGGAATAAAAGCTCATTATTAGGAAGGGGACCACAAACCCTTAAATTTATGGGGAGACTTAAGTCAAAAACTGCCGTTGGCCTATGTCCCCATAAAATGCGCGAAAGTCAGCAAATCAATTTAAGTTAAACTTGACCGATGTAGTGACTGTGAAACGTTTGCCAGTGAGCTATGCCATCAATTGCAGGGACTAGGGCTGTTTTATACCAGAGGGTCAGATCCTGGCAGACAAAGTGCAGATCCCTAGGCGAGCTAGCATGCTCAGATTGGCTTAGACCCGAGAGCAACGAGAGTGCAGGCTTTTGAGTGGTTAAGGGAATTTGAAAAGCTGCAAGTGGGAGGAGCTATTCTAGGAGCAGTTTGAAGGGTGCTAGACTATGGAATTTTGAGTAGAGTTGGCTGGGTATATACAATTTCGATTTAATAGAAGAATGCTCTATGTACAAATAAACTGTTTTAATAGAAGGTGTAAGCTGTGCTAACATAGGAAAGTCACTGTCAGGGTTATCAGAAACGATTTATTTTGACAAAGCTTTAGTAAATAAAAAATAAGGCACTGACGAAAGGTAATGTTGGTGTGAAAAGATTAAAGTAACACTATCACCGATTGAAAGCAGAAGAAATCTGACAACATCTAGTGCTATGTAGTACCATCTAGCAGTTGCTTGCACCAAGCGAAGGAATGCATAATGGCATTTCTTTTAACGAAACAAACAAGCCACGACATCCGTAATTATTGAGTGGAAATTTGGTTCGTCTTCGTGCACCTGGAAGCAAGCTGTGCAGGTTAACAATAAAACTGCCGCTAGATGGCACCAGGGTATTTTCGTTCGCACTTCAATCGGTGATAGTGCCACTTTAAATATCGAAATAAGTTTAAAGTACCAGCTAAATGCTGAAATGCATTTAAATAAATAGCTGTCATTTGAAGCAGATAATACTTGTTGGTCGAAGTTATAATAAGCAAACTTAAGTAACATTGGCCTTAGTGGTACAACGAATTTGGAAATCAAAACACCGACGAATTACATTAAAAGTTTCAAAGTACGTGTATGTGGAAAAGGTCTGGGCAGTAGCAGTCTCCTTTTCCTTAGCACAACACTAAGCTGGGTGCTTTATGCGAGGAAAATGAAAGTAAATACAAATGTACGTTCAATGGTCGTCTTCTTGCGGCGGTTTCCGGTTACAGCGATTTTTTGCATAACACACTATCTACGTCATTAAAGATGTATGATGTGTGTGCGTGTGTGTTTGTACATCTACTCCTCTGGAACCAAAGCAGCTACAAAGATGGGAGTATGACCAAACGAAAGATAATTAAATTTCGCTTTGGATAGGCCTATTTTCATCGCTGTAACTTGATATTATGACCCTCAAATACGCGAAAAACCCTGAAAAAATAAAATCAAAGTTTTTTTTTAACCCTCATGGTGTTTGTTCGAGACATCATAGTCTGTTCATGCAAAGTGACAAACAAACCGTCTTGAAGATATTAGTTACGTACTGAAATGATCTGGAAAAGGATGCACCCAATAAATAACCTAAAAGGACGACGGGTTTTGCAACACACCACGTATAGATCTTAAAATTATTTTTGTATTGCATGGAAAAGTAAAAACATAGACCTGAATGGTTTTGAATGGGTGTCAAACATTCGTGTTTCTGAAGCACAGAGAGTGTAGATTGAACGTCCAAAGCGAGCGATTTCCATGTAAACTAAATCTTTCCAATGAGTATTTCACTTTGCTCTATAAATCTTTCATCTCTCACCTTCGTAGGGGATTACTTCTGGAGGAGAAGATGTCCAAACGTGCAAACAAACAAGTCGTATGTTTTGAATGATATAGATGAAATACAGACGTGCTGAGGAATGTGATGAACGAACTGTGAGAAACAATTGCAGTTAGTTTGCGTCGAAATATCAGTACATCGATTTTGTGATGCTCGTGGAATAAAATAAATTACATGAAGCATGGATCGACGCCAATGGAGTGAGCGAAGCGAACAATATGGCTAGTTGTATTTTAAAGTACGAGGGTTGTAGATAAAAGAGTTCTGTTTGTACAGAATTGAAGATGAAAGTTCAGGCTTTAATTTACTGATAAATTCAGACGAATTGGTCCATTGGTTGTGAAGTTATGGTCGAAAGAGTGTTCAGTTAGAAGTGAAATAGGCCTAAAATGGACGGTCAAGCGATGCCAAGTTTTGCAAAGTTAGTTCTCTTAGGTTTTTGATACTGGAGTTTGTATCCTTCCAATAGAAGTTTTAGCGCAAGGGCTCCTTTACATTAGATGTTGGATTGTGATGAACTCAAAGGCTGTCAGATGTTGGTCCCTAGCTGACTTGGACACTAGCATAGGCTTGGTTCCAGCAGGAGTGCTGTGTGGCTGCTTGGTAGGCAGCTATGCCATTGGCTGGGTTGAGGGCTCTAGTGTCTGATATGTGGTCCAGCATGTGAATATTGATGCCTCTCCTGGTTTCTCCAACATAAATAGCATTCCATTTACTGCATGGCATTTTGTACAGTACTGTTTTGTGCGAGGGCAGTCAAGTGCTACTTGGTTACAGGGGACCAGTCTTGTGGTTGGTCTACATGAATCAGGTGAGTCTGGTGTAGATGTGTCTCCATTTTGACGGGCCTCTTGTATCTTGCTCCTTGTTCCATATTGGTGTTGAGTTGCTCCTTTTGGTTGTTTTTCTTCCTCTCGTTCTCAAGAAATCACCGGAAAATATGCTCAAATTTAAACTATAAAAATACGCTCGGTATTTTGCGGATTTTTGATAAGCTTAATAATCCGTGTGGTCTTATTTACGGTCTCTCATGTCTTCTTCAGGCGTCCTTATATGTGCTTGCTTCTATCTTACATTGTTACTAGTTCTCGTGTTTTTTAAATCGGGTGGAAATGCACGCTGCATTTGTCGAGTGACGCCTGTTTGGCGCTCGTTTGGTTCCACTTCCACAAGAGGTGTGCTCTCAACTAGTCATTTATGAGGAACTGGATGTTAGAGTTTGAGGACACCTGTAAACATTCAAAGTAAACTATGGTTCAAAGTTTCCTATTGTTCGCCTTGACTGTGTATCAGAATTTGTATTCTTGACCTGCTTGCCTTTCATGAGCAACTTCTGCATCTATGCTTAGAAAATGTCTCGAAATCATTGTCTCGTAGTATTCGTTGGATCGGTTTCGTGATATTTCGTGATATTTCGCTGTGCCAGTTTTTGGTTTGATGAGTTTGTTACTATTCTTTTCATCTCCATTTTGGCGATGCTCTAAACTGTGTTGTCGGGTGCCCAGAGTCGTAGCGTATGCCTCGGAGTGCAGCAGAGGGTTTTCGATAACGCTGGTAGGTTATTTTGCTGTGGTGTCTTTGACACCTGCAAGTCGAGGAATGGCAGACTGAGATCTTTTTCTTGCTCACATGTGAACGCGAGGTCGTTGTTCCATTTGTTGAGGAGATCTAGGATGAGTCTCACTTGTGTTATGTACGGAAAAAATGTCATCGACGAAACGTAACTTACCCAAAGTTTGTGCCCTGGCCGGCAGGTGGTAATCGTCTCTTCGACGAACTACATGACAATCTTAGAAATCACAGGTTAACAGTGAAGGTTAACAGTTCGTGAAGGAACAAATGATTTTCATACTCAACATAGATTGTGGATAAAACTATTTTCAGTAGGAATCGGTCTGACTGGTGATCTTTTGCCTGGAATTTTTAGTTTTTATAGCCACGAATATTTACATTAGCAGTCCCCCCCCCCTTGAGCTCTAGCTAGAAAGTGGTCTTCCCTGCCGGGCTAACCTTCCCTTCTGCGCATGACCGAAACCAACCTCCTCTATATAAGTGGAACGCAGCGGAACAAAAGCTTTTTTCTACTTGCCGTGAAAAATACATTACCCAATTATTAGCATTCTCCTTCTCCTAATGCTGTTTCAACTAGAGATAAAAAAAGTTCTTCCGGTCCGCTTAGCTACCGCGCAGATCCACTGCGCAGCTCCCATTGCATATATAGTCGAAGCGGAGCTACAGAGCTCACCTTTTCTTCTCTAGCGACCATGCTGTTCACTTCCGGAAAACGCTGTGCTTACCGTCCGCTCCAGCGCCAGCTATCCGTATCCTCATCCGCATACGCCAGGAGGATGCCACGAGCAAAGGAAACGCCGAGGGAATCCACCTTACTGTCCTGGCGGGCTCTGTTCCCTCTCGGACGCCGGGCCTAGGAACCAGGTCCCAGACCCGAGACCTTCTGTGGATCACGTTCATCCCACCATCTTTCGAGTCAACGAGTCCCTCGGCCCCTGCAGGCTTCTCCGTTATTGCTAGTGATTGACGGGTTTTTGCCTACTGTACACCAGACATTAAGTATGCCAAGGATTCTATGGCGGCACCTGTGTGCATATGGCCCTACGAACCCGATTTTCTCCTTCTGGGCAACTGGGCCTACCACTATGAGTATTGTTATTCGTTCTACAACTGCACTCGTGTTTCCGACAGCCTGAGGACACGGGCTTAGCCTTCCAACCAAGTCAGCTGCACCATTGGAGTTTGTTCCTGTCCACCCTGGTCCCTCCGACCAGTTCGGGCCTACCGCTTCTTTCCGGCACTCGACACGCGGGCTCCTGCGCCATCTCCTTTTCATCGTGACTACAACGTCTCGACCATGGACTACTCCTCCGGGCCGTCAATGTCCTCTTCAAACACCCGAATTAAACAAGTCGTTTTTTCACTACCACAACTGTGGCCCTGCCCGCACACCATGTGTGCACCTGCTGGTCTTCGACCTCCTGAGCCGCCCGACGATCTTCATTTCTATTGGGGCCATTTGTTACCTTCAGGGTTTTGCTTCTTTCTACAGACTGACGATCTTCATTTACTAGCCGTCGTTCATCGGGTCCTACCTCCTAACCCCTGCAGGCAACCTTTGGACCTCATTTCCGATCTTCGAAGAAACTGGCTACAACATGCACAACCGCTCTGTTCCTTAGACTTCACAGTCTCCGGATTCTTGCCTTTCAGTCATTCTACCTGGCTGTTTTCTCTTGATCCCAGCATTTCCGACAAAGCCTCCACTATGTTCACAGATCGACATTTACCATCTTGGGCACCGGGCCCAGTCCACGGTTTCCCAGGCTTATGGCCCTGTTAGGTACGCCCGAGGGTGCCGCAGTCTCACACTGAGTTACTCTAATATCACAGCCACTTGCCAGACAGCGCTTCTTTCCTACACAACCCACGTCTATTTACTTTTCAGGGAGGCCCATCCCTTCTTGGTTTTATCAACGTTTTGGCCTTTCGTGGTGCGAAACAGGAGGGGGGGGGACTGTCATAACGTCCACTAGGCACCTCTTTGTGGCCAGACCTTCAATGGCCTTTCGACCAACATAACGAAAAGAAAACAGGGAAACAATCCTACTTTTGTCACCTACGCCCCTCTGGGCTCCTGGCTTCTGTTGGTCTCATCAGACTGTGCCTCCTTTCGATCGACACTGCCTACGCCGTAATCTTTAGGCAACCTCTTTTTGTTGCGCAACTTGGCGCCTCTTTTCTGTCTGGGCCCCTTCTCTTCTTTTAGCTATGACCGACCCCTGTCGCTACATTGTGATGGCCATTCACAATTGATGCCTGCTGCCAAACCATACTGTTCCGCCTTTGTTGATGTCGGCCCCAGCTGCTGTTCCGTGTATTCCCTGTCCCACAAGTAGATTGAGCCTTTCACGTGCCCTTTTCAGGCTTGCAGCGACCACGATGCGCAGTGAACCACAACTCTGATCGTCTAGTGGTCTCCTTCTCTACAGTCTACACACTCATCTTCCTTTGCCCCCGG
>JAHWFP010094142.1:48723-66888 GCA_023313725.1 Lithobius niger | reverse complement strand
GTGACGACTCCACATGTAGAAAAACTAAAATTGATTTTTGTTTCAATTGCCTTTATGAAAATCTACATTTCGTTCTTCCCACCTTCCTCCCCTCTCTGTCAACCAACTTTGGCATTAGAGGAATAAAAAATGAAGAACGACCACCGGCAATGCTTTTATATAAGGAGGCTGCACAGAACTGATGCGCAGTGGGTAGTGACGTGAGGAAGGCTCCAGAACTCTAATAATCTCTAGTGCATAACAACAAAGCAGAAGGAAAATGCTAAAAAGATCAGCTAATGTATATCTTCATAAAGGCAATAGAAACAAAAATCAACCTGTTGTCCCTGGTATTTTAGTGTTTTTTCTGTAATACACACCTTTAAAACACTCGGATGACCTTTCTATTTCTAAAAACTTAAAAAGATATACTTAGAATTGGGTGAAAAGTTAAAAGTACTCATGGGACCTACCTAATATTTTTAAATGGATGTAGTTTGGCATGAATGAAAGGTGGGACTGTTTTTTTTATCCAACGAGTCTAAGAACAGTTGTTGGCGTCAGCTAATGACAGTCCATAGCTATTTTTTTTGCATACCCGTGTATGAAATTGTTCGTATAATTTATAATAATTCTCAAGTTTATAGCTCTCCACTAATCTAATTAACCTAAACGGATATAATTAGGCTTGACTGAAAATTAGAAGCGTTTTTGTCTAACGGGGTTAATGAAACACTTCCGCTTTACAGAAGGGACCGTTCGAGCAGGGACGACGCTAGAATCACTTTAGCCAGGGGGGAGAATCACTTCAGCAATTTTAGCCAGGGGGGAGAACCGAAAAATTCTACTTTGTGGTTCCTCCTCCCCCCCCCCCCCCCCCACAAAATTAAAACTACCACTTTTACATTTTCTTTCTTAGACCCAACATTCTTAACTGTTTCCTACCCTATTTCGGGAATATTTTTATACCCAGTTCTGATTTTACAACTCTCGCAGTAAAAACTAGGCCCTTACTGAAGTGACCTGAAGTACTTCTTGTCACTGTCGTAGTTTTCTTAATAAGTAACCAGAATTTTCTTCTTTTATACGTTTGATTTTGATCTGATGGGGGGGGGGGGGGGTGCCAGGGGGTGTGGCCGAAATTTATGGGGTTACCATCGTCCCTGTGTTCGAAAGCCAGTTTTTTCTTTATACGAGCCGGTTAGGAATTTGTGGGTTTAATTTATAGTAATTTTCAGCTTTAATGTATCTTAGGCTAAGTAACATGCGGCGTTATCGTATTTTCATCTTAGGCTATAGGCAATTCTGGCACCAAATCACCAAGGTTCTAATTAGCCTAAATGGATGTAATTATGCCTAACTTAAAGATAAGAAAGGTTTGTTATCTTGTGAAACTAAAAAAATAATCTCATCTACGTCAGTTATAGCTGTGGGATGGTCCTTATTTCACTTAGAAAACTTTTGTAAGTATTGTTGGATTTAAAAAAATATTCCCAGCTTGCATTTTAGCCTAATTATATCCGTTTAATTAATTAGGAAGGTAACCAATTACTGTAATGTTGTAAATGATAGAAAAAAGTAACATTTCAATACAAAATCAATAAATAATACATAAAATTCGATAAACCAATCCCTTATTTCTCTAGATTAACAAACTTTCTCATGATTAGTGTGTCATAAAAAACTTTAAAAAAAAATGTTGTCGTGGGATATGCGGGGATTGCTCAGTACTCATTACAACATACTATTAAATTGGTCTACCATCGATAAAGAATTTTAAAAAATGCGATATGGCAACCACTAATATGTGCGTGGGAGCGGGGGGGGGGGGTGGAAGGTAATGATCTCTGACCCATGGACTGTTTGACCTTTGAGCTCATTTATTTCCAATCCCTCAGCGGTGCCAGGCCGACATCCAGTCGATTCGAGTTTATTTCTTCAAAACATACCAAAACAGTTGGGAAAAAACCTTATACTCCAAAGCGTGCTAAATTGTCTATACGTGTATTAATTATTGTAGTATTAATTATTAAATATAAAGTGAAAAAAAAATGAAAATAGCCTGTAAACTGGCAAATATCTGATGAAAGACAACAAGCAATCAATAAGCCCTTTCCGTAAATTTTCTTGAATTTACATCATTCTTTGGAACCCATCGTGACTAGTTGACAATAAGTAATTAACTGATGCTAATTTACTTGATTCCATCGGATTCCTTGGGTCATAAAATGTAGGTTTAGACTCCAAAATCACTTTCCTACTTTTAATAGCTTTTGAGATATACTCATTTTAAGCTCCCGCCATCCAAAATGGACGCCATGTTGGAAATGACCCATTTCTGATGGCCAGATTATACTCGACTTTTAGTACGTTGTTTACAACAGCAAATGGAGCCTGGCTCCGTTGAAAAGCCTTTTTTGTTACAATTTTTTGGGGGTTGGTGGTTTTTTTTTTTCATGTATTGGCTCTTGTAATGATAGGCAGTAAAAATATACAGTAAAGTTCACAATTGAGTTGGTTCCTCTATACAAACAATTACTAAGCAATTAAAAACCCCATTTTGCTTGTGTTTACTAATTAAGATCTCCTAAAATTTCCCTTGTGTGAACCCACAAAGTAACTGCAAAGTTAAGTTTTTATAGCAATAACGCTTTAATGACTGTCGTAGTTTACATTGTTTACATTGTTTAGGTGATAAACGAACAAAGAAACATTCACACGATGTTGCAAGTAAAGTCAAAGAGAGAAGTAAAGAAGATAGTTATCACAGCCAAAAGATGCAGCAAAAAGAATCTACTAAAAAAGAAAAGCGCAGAAGAAAGAAAAAAGATAAATCTGATCACCACTGCAGATCGTCCAGTTCATCCAGAAATTGTCATAGTCAAAAGCATCGTAGCCACAGTCCGTCATGTCGATGCTGCAGCCCTGTGTATCAAACTCGCAGCCCTTACCCTCGAAGCCGCAGTCGCAGCCCTTATCATCAAAGCCACAGCCCTTCCCCTCGAAGCCACGGTTCTTCCCACCGAAGCCACAGCCCTTCCCACCGAAGCTACAGTCCTTCCCATCGAAGTCACAGTCCTAGCCATCAACGATGCAGTCATCGAAGCCGCAGTCCTTCCCGTCTAAGCCACAGTCCTTCCCATCGAAGCCGCAGTCCTTCCCATAGAAGCCGTAGTCCTTCTCATCGAAGCCGCAGTCCATCTCATCGAAGCCGTAGTCCTTCTCATCGAAGCCATAGCCCTTCTGTACAAAGCCACAGTCCTTCCCGTCAAGGCCATAGTCCTGCCCTTCAAAGCCGCAGTCCTTCCCGTCTAAGCCGCAGTCCTTCCCATCGAAGCCGCAGTCCTTCCCATCGAAGCCGCAGTCCTTCCCATCGAAGCCGTAGTCCTCATCGAAGCCATAGCCCTTCTGTACAAAGCCACAGTCCTTCCCGTCAAGGCCACAGTCCTACCCTTCGAAGCCACAGTCCTTCACATCGAAACCACAGTCCTTCCCATAGTAGCCACAGTCCTTTCCATCGAAGCCACAGTCCTTCTCATCGAAGCCACAACTTGCTGCGTAGAAGCCACATTCATTCCCGTCGGAGCCGCAGCCCATTGAATCAAATCCATAGTCCATCGCGTAGAAGCTGTAGCCCATCACATCAAAGTCTCTGCTCACTTCAACGGAGTTACAGTCCATCAAGGAAAAGTACATGCTTTTCTGCTACGCACTCTAGGGAAGTTGGAATACAGTCATCTGACCAGTTTAATCAAGGACTAAGCAAATCAACAAACAAAGTTGATGGGGGAATAATCCATGGAGCTCAAATTGAGATACAAGATACGTATGACATTTCCGGTAGCAAACCTAAGAAAAAGACAGAATCTGCTGCTCAAATGATGGATATTATGTCTAAAATGGTTACCCTAAATCTGCTGAAACGAGCAAATGTTAGTGGCAATAGTCGGCTACAAGCGTTAAGAAAACAAGTGTTTACTGAATTTGTAAAGGAAGAATTTGGTGATAGTTTTGCTGATAAGCTTAAGAAAGCTTTAGAACGCAGTTCTTCATATTCCAGACCCAAAGTGATACCTGAGGAATATGCAGCAGGATTAAATTTGCAGCATCAGGAGAAGGAGTTTTCTACTTCCTGCAGAAGCATTCCTGTAGCAAGCAGTAACCCTGAACGAAGCACTCTACTTAATTCAGCCCACTACACAGATAAAGAGCAGAGAGCACGGCAGCTTTTGTCTACCTTCGGTGACACTAATCAGTTGGAGCCAGGTGATGCATTATTAGCACGATTACTTCAACGGGCGATTGCATCCAAGTGTAATACAGCTTCATCATCAGGCATCAAACGTTATCACCATACAGTTCCTGCGGCTGCAAGTCACGAGGATGATACTGGACACCAGTCGCCTGTAGATCGCCCTGCAAATCTAAGTATTGTTGATAAGATTATGCACTTAGCTTCACAAAAGACTTCGCTTATTCCGTCAGCAACTCTTTATGCAGACAGTGTGAGCTATAATAAAACTGATACCTCAACTTCATCTGTAATCAATATTCCCGGTCTAGATTCACCTCATGATTCCATGAAAACATTCGAGGATTTGTTCAAACCCCATCAACTGCATTCTGAGAAAAATCGTCCCGCTGTAAGTCATTCATATCCTTGTGACAACCAAGAAAATGTAGATAATTTTTTTAACAATCCTTTTAACACCTTTTCTGACTCAAATAGATTACCTGCACTTGTCTCTTCGTGCCCGGATCTACCACAGTTTCAAGTGTCCCAGGATGCTTCACAAAGTTTAGCTGACCAGAATCCCACACAGTTTTCAGCATACCAGACTACTCTGTATTCAATGCATCATGATGATCCTAGTTATTCTTCTTAGCTTTGTATGGAAGTAAGAGGAAATCTTTCTGTACATATCTAAGCTATTTTGTAGCTTTTTCTGTATATATGTAAGCTATTTTGTAGCTTTTTTAACCCCTTGATACTGATGTAGATATGTGTCTGTCTGCTTCTTTGTGGTTGTATTATTGTAAGTAAATTATTCTAGTAAATTGCAGTATTGACCATGAAAAATGACAAATTCAACAAATGTTCAATGATTTGGTGTATGCATGTAAACCAAGTTAAGTTTACCATGTTTGCCCCTGCAACTTTTGTTTTCCGTAATTGCCAATCAATGTAATGATATGTGTTCAGGGTTAGTGTGTTATGTTTAGCATTTGCATTAAAATGTTATAGCTTAGCATTGTATTGTTACAATATTAAATAAAGAATTTTCATTTAGTGAGTATCATTTCTGTGGTTACAAAACATTAGAGTCTGCAGTAAGAATACACAAAACGTATGAGAGAAGCATCGTAACATAACTCTGTGTGCCAAAGCATCTCGTACCCCCCGCACATATCAAGCGTATCCACAGGTCCGTGCGCACCCTGTGAGTGGAGCTATTCACGAATAACCTCGCTCGGCGAACTGTAAGGATCAGTTCCTTTTTTATTCTTTTAGAAAATAGGTTTTTTATAGCCGACGAAAATAAACATTACATGTTTTTCATAGCGTTTCCCTCCTTTTGAGCTTTAATTTCCCTAGAAACTTGAAAGTTGGCTTCCCAGTTGGCTTGTACTACTGCGCATGCGCAGGGATGGGCTGGCTATATATACTCGGCGCAGCCGTACGATGGCATCATTTCTCTTACGGCGCTCACGTCAACATGATCGCCTTGAGCTCCATCCTCTTCTTCAGATCTGCTGGTCCTCTGGATCGGCAATCCTCGTCCTCCCATCGGACGCGTCCTTCTGATCCTCCATCCGCGAGATGGCTTCTTTGAACATGCTTTCTTCTTCCAAGGAACTCCCGGTTGAAGCTCCCGGCCATTCTTTTCCCAGCTCTTGGGACTGCCGGACGAAGGACCAGTCCATCCTCTCCTAGACCTAGGATTCATCCGCGTTCCAAAGTGCCACATCGTTCGGTCAGGACGCACTCCTAATTAACGGTCCTCAACAGTCAGACAGCCACTCAATCCGCCGTCCACTATCTTCCCGGATTGCTGTCCTCCTTTCCTTTAGAAGCAACCAGGGGTGCCTTTTGTAGGGGTCGATCCATCTCGGGACGCACCCTTTACATTTCGCAAGCACCATCCTCCAAGCAATCTTCCTCCTCAAAACCTGGTGGCCCTGAGGTTCACGGATGGGTACATCGTCATCCGCCCCCTTTCTTACCATCACCTGCTTCAAGTATTCCGCTCAGCTCCTCGGACAAGCTCTCGCCAGCCTTTCATCCGCCATCCTCTGTCCACTTGCCAGCTCCGTTCCCAACTTTCCGGCGACCTTTTTGCATCCCCTTCGCCTCTCCTACTTGCTCATCCGCTCATGGCAGTACACTGGGTGACCATCCTGCTCCTCCTCCGTCACCTGTCCTCGTGGACCTGCTTTGTGATGAATCGCCGTCCTCGCCTAACTTTGACACTACACTATCTTAGAATGACAGTCACCAGACTTTTTATCTCTGTCAATGTCTCCTCCTGTTCTTCGTTCTGTAAAATTTCAGTCCCGGGAATTACTGCCTTGCCATCCGCATCCACGAAACAGCTAGGACGTGCATCCCTCAGTACATCCTGTGCCATCACCCATTCTCACTCCCGCAGTATCTCTTGCTCGTCTGTCATTACTCCACCCCACGATCCGCATCCTCCGGACGGGACCAACACCAACACGCCGCAATTCTTCAACTCACGGATAGATGCAGAGCTTGCTCTGTCCCTTTTTTCTTTTGTTCTAAAAGAAAAAAAAAAGAAAGAAAAACAATAAAGCTACTTGACCTTTCCTTCTCTACGCTACCACGCTGTTCACTTCACTCCCGGCTACGTGCCATCCGCTGCATCCCCGGTTACACCGTCCTCATGCCTAGTGTTAAAGGAACGCCAAGGGATGGTTTCTCATTGCTCAATCCTCGTTCCGCATCTCATCTGGTCCCTCCAGTTGCGAATAATGTGAAAATTCTTGAACTCACTGCGGACCAAGACTCTTTCGAGCAGCCACGTCTGCCGCCCAATCCTCTCCCTTCCGAGCTGTCCGCTCTGTTGCCTTGTGACAGTGCAGCCATATCCCCGATCCCCTGCAGTCAACCCACGCCAGCACAGGGCCTGCATTGCCTTGCAGGATGAACTACCTCTCGTACCAAAGAACGCTATGCTTGTCTCAAGCTTCAATTTAAACCCGGAAAACGTCCCATCCTTCAGTCACTGCACCGTCCGCAACTCAGCGGACCAGTGAGCCTCTTACCCCGTCTCAAGGACTTACACTCTTATTTTTCTCCAGATCCATCCCTTTCGGATCAACCTGACCCGCCATCGCACGGAAACCCTGATCCTTCCGATATCCCACAACCAGAATTATTAAAGACAATTGAGAGGATCATTCCGGATTGTTTTTTTACAACCCAAATCTTCGTCATCTGCCGCCCTAGCCGGATTACCCTCCGCTTTTATTCATCCAGATCTCAGGTATGAAAAACATCGCACAAGGCCTACTTCCTTATCCACCGTTCTCACCATTGTCGTCCGCTTCGCCATTCAAACGTTGCGTGTCTAACGGTTTTCTGTGTCCAGCTTGTCGTGCAACATGTCCGACTCCTCTTCGTCCGAGGATCCTCTGCCTAATGCTGAAATAACGCTAAAAATTGAAATGTCGGGCACGAAGGAAGTTAATGTGCCTTCACCCAAGGCATGTAAATGCTTAGGGTTTTCCTAAAATTCCACTGCGTTCCATTTTGATCCGCATCCTTGCTGTCAGCGGCACAGGCAGTGCGACGGACTTGAGCGTAACTGCCGTATTTGTGTTTCCATTTCGCCGGGCCGATGGCCACTCATCCGAAAGAAACAGCTTCAATCTCGGCAAAGAATGCAACGGGCGGCCCGAAAGGGAGTAGAACTACGGGCCCTTTCTCAATCACAAACCCAAGTCTCAAGTGTAACCAATCCTTCGTCACCTGGGAAAGCCACCAATCACGTCCGCTGTCTACCACTCTTCTGCTAAAGAGGCCTGCTCTCCCAAACACCGAGGCGATCCCTGCAATAGCAGGAACATCAGGAGTCAAGTCTTCAGTTAAGATCAAGGTCGCACGTCAATATCTCGTTCCGGCTAGGACACCATCCTTGGCTCCAAAACAACAGCCATCCTCCAAGGTACAACAACCAGTGACATCCTTATCCTCTCCAACTCATGCTCCGTCCACGTCCCTTCTCAAGACCTTTCAAACTTTTTCTCCAGCAGATGCGCCGTCCCCTGCACGACCAACTCCGTTTCCTACAACGTCAGTGCTTCGCACGGCCATATCGAGGAGCCTGCGTCTTTCAGCGAGGGAGCAAGAACACCTTGAACTTAACTTGAAATTCCTTTCCAAATACTTAAACGGATTTGCAACAGAACTTAATTCTCTTCGAGCCGCTCAAACCACTACATCCGCTCTACAAGAAGCTGCTGCATCCGCGGAAGCTCTGCAATCAGAAAACGACCGTCTTTGTGCTACGAACGAAGCCTATTCTAATGAACTTGATCTCATCAACCAACGCTACCGATGCCTTAGCATAAATTATGCCTTACTTCGTGCACGCAACGCTTGGGTTTCGCCGATCCCTGCTTTCCCCTTCTTGGAGGGCCTATTACTGTGCTCGTTATCGCACTCGCCGCCTTCGGCTTGCTCCATCCTCAACTGCAACTCAGCCGCCGTCACGTATGCATCCTGCGGATGCATCCTCTTCACCGTCCGTAACCAAACTTCACCAAGAGGCTCCCTCTTCGTTGCCATCTCCGCTTCGGGATCCATCATCCACGACCTGTGGATACCACACACCGGATAACGATCCTCCACCAACGGCTTCTGCCTCTCCTATTTCACTTGGAAGGATGCACTTGCTACAAACCAATTCCAAAGAATTACTTCATATTCAGTGTGGCAGTACGACAACACTCCGAACTTTGTCCCTGTATACCATGGTATCACCAGAACTTCATCATCCTCCACGGACGTGATGCCATGCTCCCCATGCCGCGACAAGGCTTCAGGTTTTGCTTTGGGATTCCGTGTCCTCCCATAAAACGTGATCAGCATCTTTCCAAAAAAATTCCTAAATACTTCGGGCCTTTCGGTGAGGGTCCCACTTCATCCGCCTCCCACAAAGCGACGGTGCAATCACGATCCTCACCTTTCTACTCAATCTCTCATCTTCACATTTTAACATGAATCAATCTCCACTTTCTGCCACAGTACCTGGCTTTCACCAACCAACTTCAGTGTTCTAAACCGACAAACATAAATTTGCTCCACCTTCAATAAGTGCTATTTATCTCCTATAACTATCACCATCCACTTTCGGACATCACCCGCTCCTTACATCCGCTGCGGTCCGCTTCATCATAAGTCCAAGTATTCACAAACACTGTTTTCAATGTTCTCGTTTTTACGAATCCTGTGCCTTCGATTCCTATCCTGCGGACGACGTTCGTCCTTCAACTCCTCTTGTACCAGTTGCCACACCATCCGCCTGTCCATCTCGTATGGGAGCATCATCTTCCCAGCAAGGTAGGCGTTTTCGGTATTTATTTGTCTAATTACCTATCTTGTACCCCACGGTGTTAACACCCCTGCTGCGGTACCTTCTTCTGCTTCTTTAACCAATAATAACTTTCACATATTACCGCACTGCCCAACCTCACTTAGGATGTTCCCTTCCGAAACGACGGATCGCTCCTAGATCCGCATATCGTTTCGGCTATTAGTGAAATTGGTTCGGGACTCGGGGATGTCTTCGCCATGGACTAGTTCCCGGGGACGCTAGCTTGTACACGACGGGACAGCGAACCTAGCCCCCCTCCTGGTTACAAAGTCCACTATTAAAAACAGGTAAAGTATTCGTCTGCTATAAAAAGACTAAAACTGCCGAAAATATACATTACCTTAACTCCCACCCAGGCCTCCCCTCCATTGTCTAGGTTCTGGGTGAGGAGAAATAATGCCATCGGACGGCTGCGCCGAGTATATATAGCCAGCCCATCCCTCCGCATGCGCAGTAGTACAAACCCAGCTGAGAAGCCAACTTTCAAGTTTCTAGGGGAATTAAAAGTTCAAACAGAGGGATACGCTATAAAAAAAAACAGGTAATGTAAATTTTCGGTTAGGCAATAAAAACTAAAATTAAGCAGGTGCAGGCCCTGCAATTTGAGTCTTTTTTTTGTGGTTAATAAGATCAGTCTACAAAGTAACAAAAGAGATTAGTTTTATTTTTACAGAGTTCTGTTTTAACTTGTAGCTCCTACTGCATCTTTTTTTTCACTTCCATCAGAAAATACTTCCCTTTTACGTTCTATCCGAAAATACTTCCCTTTAGTTATTGACTAAATATAGTTTTTATAGCCAACGAATTTACATTAGCAGATTTCCCCTTTGAGCTATTGAATCCCCTAGAATTTGAAGGGTGCCTTCCCTGCTGGGCTCGCACCTTGCCGCGCATGCGTCGGGCACCTTACATAAACCCCAGCGCAGCGGTAGCCGACCATTTCGCCTAGGGCGTTCTCCTAGGGATCCAGTCCGAGTTGTGAGGTTCGAGACAGGAAATGGAATCGAACCGAACACAGGTCCTACAAAGGCGGTGCCTGGGGTTAGCAGGACGACAGCGGATCGCAGCCTGCAAAGGACCCGGATTGTGCAGGGGCCTTTCATGGAGGCTGCACAGACACATGCGCAGGGGGGAGCTAGTTGGAGAGGGATCATCGATCGACCTTGATGCATATATCGTGTAAAGAGGCCGGGACGATGGTCTTCGTCAGGAACCGATGTACCTCGTCCAGAAGGCAGAAGGCTGAAACATGATCCGCAAAGGGTCCAGGCTGGGCGTTTGGGCCCAGTTTGAGCCTTGGTGTTCGTGACACGGAGCGGAATCGGACCGAACCAGGTCCTACAAAGGCTGGAAACAACAGGGAACAGTCGTGTAGTGATGCAGGAAGGCAGCGGACCGTATCTGCAAAGGGCCCCGGATCGAGCAAGGGCCTAGTGAAGGCTTACCGATGTCAAACAGGAACGGAATCGAGACGATGGATCGAGTAGAAGGACCGTAGCTTCTTGTTTTGTAGCCCATAGATCCAGCAGCAGATGGTCATGGCGACACGGGAAGAGTCTTGGCAGAAGAGGCTAAAGAAGCCCAGGCTGGAAGCTGGGGCCCAGTTCCAGTCCACTGATAGTGGCGGGATCTACCCGCCAGTAAGAGGAACCGAACCAGGTCTCGAACCCGAGGACCGTAGAAACCGAGGGGAAGGGCGGAACAGAAGCCAGCGTGAGGATGAGGAAGGAGACCGCAATCGATGTCGTTGCAAGTGAAGAGGAACAAGCAAGCTGGGAAGATGCAGTCCCGTTAGTAGAGAATGTGAAACAGACGTGCTGGCATTGCGAGGAATCTTAATCACGATCCGGCGGAATGGGGAGCGGAATCAGCCTCGATCTCCCATGAAGGTAGCTACCAAGCCACGGTTATGCTGGGCACACCCTTAATCATTAATAGATGGTAGGGGGCACAGGAACCGGGACCGTTTGGTGAGGATCGAAGTATCCTCCTTCTGGCTGTGTTGAGGAAAGGGGACTGAATCCCCCTCCCGGGATCGCTGTACGATCCCCCACCAGTGGTGAGGATCGGGGTTGAGGATCAGTGAATCCATTGGATCGATGATTTGCTAGAGCTCCTGGGACAACCGACTGGTGCGATTGCCTAGGAAAAAAGATGATGTGCTCCGGTTCGATGCGGTTATGTATGGCTGGGTAACTTCTAGTCCTGCGCAGCAGGTTATGAGCCTGGTAGGGAAGCCAAATTTTCAAGCTAGGATTAATAGAGCTCCATGGGGGAAAAACTGCCATTTAAATAAAAGGTATTGTATATTTTCGTGGCAATAAAAAGAATAAAATTGCAGGGCCTGCACCTGCTTAATTTTAGTTTTTATTGCCTAACCGAAAATATACATTACCTGTTTTACTTTAGCAGATTTCCCCTTTGAGCTATTGAATCCCCTAGAATTTGAAGGTTGCCTTCCCTGCCGGGCTCGTACCTTACCGCGCACGGGTCGGGCTGCTTATATAAACCCCAGCGCAGCGGTAGCCGACATCATTTCTCCTAGGGCGTTCGCCGCGTGCTTTCGGTCTCGAGCACCCCCGAAGATCTTCGCTACCGCATACCGCCGCCCTCCGCGGTAGGCCCTTACCTCCGGCTTCCACCTCCGCTTACCGACCTACTCAGCGGAGGTCGCCGGCTGGTCTACCTTCCGCATACCATCTGTTGCGGTTTACCTTTCCTCCACTTCTTCAAGCATGAACGTTCCCAGGGCCATTCTGGGCCGGAATGCACCGGGTTCCCTACCTCCGCGTCTGCCACAAGTTGGCCCTCCGCACTCCCAAGATGCTCTCGCTTCCACCGAACCCCGGTCACCACATGACTTACCTTCATCCTCCTCTTCGGTCCCAGGGAATGCCCGGCAACACCCCTCTACAGGCCCTTTTTCCCAGTACGATTCCTCTTCCTCACATGGCCCATCCTCCGTCTTGACATTTCCTTCCGCCTCCACCGGATTCATACCATCCTCTCCTTCGCAAGAAGATCGGCCTAACCATGTTCGCCTCTCCCAGGCTTGTGCTCGTCGTCATGGCTGCACACCTGTAGGACAGTCTTCCCTCTTGCGAATGCCACTACAACCTCCATCCTTCCCGGGCCTCACCTCCGTCTTTCCATCGACTAAGCACAGAGGAGCCTTCCACAAGTTTGGAGGACGATTCACTGCTTCCCTTTCGTGCCAGCATCCCATCGAGTCGATTCTACATGCCTCCCAGCCTCCTCCTCCGCTGTCACCCGCCTTCCAACCACCGAAATGCATTCGACTTCCTGTCCCTTTTCCGTCTTTCCAGAGATCTTATTCCTTGGACGAAGCCACCTCCGCCTTGCCTCCGGCCTCACGAGCCTCCGCTGACGAGCCCGGCTTGACCTGCAGCAAATCCATTTGCTCAGAGGTTCACTACACCATCCTCTGCCTCGCCTCACCTGACTTCCTCTTCCTGTATCCATGCTCACCGCGCTCCATTCGTCACCATCCGATAAAGGTTCCCGGCATTACACGACTATCGGCCAGTTTGCCTCCTACTTCCAACACATCCTCCGTTCCTGCTGGGACCTTTCCAGGTCCCTCCTACATGGACGACATCTCTCTTCCTCCCTCGCCTTCACGTTGGTAACTACCACCACGAGCCTTCAGCCTGCAAACATTTCAGGACGCACATGGTCCCCCCGACCACCTCCGACCGCATCTCCCACACCATCTTGCACCTGCTTCATCCTCCGCCAAACAGAAGTTTCCACCAGTCTCTCACTCCTCACCGTGCTACCAGAGGGCGCCACTTGATGCCCACGCGACCGTTAAAATTTTCAAACTCAACCGCCGCTTTCCAACCGTCGCTTCTCCATGCTTTGCAGCTCAGCCATGGCGGACCTGTCATCTTCCGAGGCCTCCGATCATACTCCACCACCGTCACCGGTTCTTCAGCAAGGAGAAGTCAATATTCTATCACCAATCGCCTGTAAATGCCTGGGATTTGCACAACTGCCATCTAAACCCAGAACTGATCCACATCCGTGCTGTCAGCGCCATCGCCTCTGTGACGGACTACAGTACAAGTGCAAGGTCTGTGTGTCAATATCTCCAACGCGTTGGTCACTCATCAGGAAGCACCATCTATTCTCCAAGCAAAGGGCTGATAGGGCCCGGCATCAGATGGCCGCAGCTGCTGCATCCTCGACAGAACAATGCACCCCGTCTGCCAGCAAAGCTTCGGGATCTCCCAAACAGGTACGGGCATCATCCTAGCGAAAACGTTCGGTCCCGGCATCGCCAACATCACAACCCAGTGGTTCCTCCGTACCTCGTCCCAAGCGAAGTAAGACGGATTCACCTTCAGCCACCGCAACAACTATTTCGGTGTCATCATCTTCCTCTTCCACTTCAGGAACGGAGGTTACCCTCCCTCCGGTCCTCACAACAACCAGTGTCCGACACGCCGTTTCATTTTCGCCTTCACATACCAGCGTAATCCCAGTCATCCCTGGGCATTCCAGTCTCCGCCCTCCTGTCAGCATCCTAAAAAAGACAAGTGTTCCAGCCCATTCCTCCGTCCGGATCATGCTGGCCCGGCAACGTTTTGCTCCGTCTTCAAGTTCCTGTATCAACCTCCAAGTTGCCAGTTGCTTCACATCCCCATCAACAGGCTCCTCCTCCTCCGCCTCCACAGGACGACGCACTTCAAGTCGGACTTCCGCTCGCCCCATTTCCCTCCCGAACTGTGCTCCGTGAAGCCTTAACGAGAGGTCTTCACCTATCGGCCAGAGAACTGCAAAAATTTAAACTTTAACGTCGACTTCGTCTTGCAGTTCACGCAACAATTCGCTAACGATTATGCGACCCTCCGCAACTCCCTGGCGGACTTCCCTGCCCTCCGCCGATCTGCCACCAACTTGGAAGCGCTCCAGGCCGAAAACGCCGTCCTCCGCACTACTAATGATGCCCTGACAAATGAACTAGAAGTCGTCAACAGGAAATATTACTCCCAGTGCCTGAACTACGTCTTGCTCCGGGCCCATTACAACTGTATGTCGCCTATCCCATCCTCACCGCTGTGGAGGGCATATTATTGCGCAAGATCACGGATTCGTCGCCCTCATAATGCTCCCACTGCTCTCGGCACTCCCCCGTCACCAACAACTACAAGGACCACCACTTCCACCCACCACCATCTCCATCCTCTGCCCACCGCTCCGCTCCCTCGCTGCTTCCATCACCATATCGGGACCTACCATATCGGCACCCACAGTTCCGGAAGAACCAAACGAGGCATTCACTCCTCCGCTTCCACCTCCAGTATCATCCAACGGAACCTCCTTTTCCTCCACATCAGAGATCCTTCCTCCTGCACCACCGAACAAGCAGCCTTCTTCCGTTTCATCTAGTTTAGAACTAATTTTACCTTCAGTGCACTCCGCTTCTTCACCGCCGCTCCCTGTGCCTCCGACGGACTCCTCGATACCACCAATCAATCAATCAAAACAAAACCCTCCGTTACCTGGCTTCTCCAGTTACTCCGTATGGCAATTTTATGATGCGCCATCCTTCCTTCCGGTTTTTCACAGCATCCACCCCAATGTAAAATCAGCAGACGGCAACTTGCCCTGTTCCCCTTGCCGCTCCAAGGCTTCGGGAGTGGCCTTTGGCTTTCGACTTACACCAGACTAAGACACCCTTCCTTTTCTGCGAGTTTTCCAAAAAGCCCTCCCTTCGGCGAGAAGTCCGCCTGTGTCACCCTCATGGATCTCATGCGCATTCCTCTCGCCGACGTTACCTCCACCCCACTCTGTTCCACCGGTATCAGTTTCCAATGCAAGTCCGGGCCGGACGTTCTGCAAGAGCCTTTTTTACCTCCTACCGCATTCCACGACCCCTTTCTCAAAAAAAAAAGAAGACGTGGATGAATGAAGGGAGATCATAAACAGACGGCACACCACCACTGACGACAATACCGACGTCGCGCACATTTGCTACGGAGGCATCTCTCCCTCCGGTCATACTAAAAAAAAAAAAGAAGAGGGTCTTCCTGCTTCAGCCTCCGCATCTACCGGACACCTTTCTCCGACGTTTACTCCCATGTTCTCCAATACCTCCGTTTCCACCGAAGCTTCTCCCGGATCCTCCGGACTCCCGCTGTGTTCTTTGCTCCGTCCTACATCACGACACCACTCTGACCTACCCCTGGCCCTTTGGTTGGGCTCGGCCAACTCCTGCTTCCGCCTATGTCTCCACTAGACCGTCCTGCCACTTCCTCCGTACCGTCGCTTCTATCCTCCGCCTCCCGCAAGGTAAGTGGCTTCATATATTACATTTTTTGATCTCTTTACCTTGCCCCCGTATGAATTGACCTCTGCATGCGATGACGTTCTATAACCGTACTGAAATTACCTAATAACTCTTAGCTTTACCGCATCCCCAATCTCACTCTTATCGGACGAGAATGGTGCAGTTTGCACCTAAGCTCTAACTACTGCCTCCGTCCTTACGGACGCCTCCGCCCCGAGTGAAAGTGGTTGGGTCTGCGGATTGGTCTTCATCAGGACGTATTGTGCATGGGGGTTGCTGTCTCGTACCGCGGGAATCTGGCCTCCGACTGCCGGGAACATTATGAACCTAGCCCCCCCCTCCGGGTTACAAAATCTGCTAATGTAAAATAGGTAATGTATATTTTCGTCTGCTATAAAAAGACTAAAATTGCAGAGCCTGCACCTGCTTAATTTTAGTTTCTTTGCTGCCAAAACATCTTAACCTGATAATTTAGCATTACATTCCTCGAATGTGATGTTCCCCTGGAGGTTTCTTCCGGTGCGCAGCCGCCTGCTTGCATGTCCCCTACCGCGCATGCGCGTGGTAGTCCTCCCTTATAAAAACGACAGCGCGCACGCTATCGGCATTCATTTTCCTCCAGAGGTGTCTCCACGCCACCTCACGCCGCTGTTCCCCAGCTTTCGCATGGAAAATTGGATTCTACCCGAAGATGGACGCCGCCTCCGAAGCTCCCGCTTCGCTCGCCGCTCCCTCTCATGCTCTCCTTCGTCCGCAAGCAACTGGCTTCTCCCTCGGCAACCGCTGGATCTCCGCCCTCGACCTCGCTGCAGTTAGCCCGATCCCTGCCGCCTCCTTCACCGAAGCTGCATCTGCAAGCAACAACGTCTTCTCGGACTCTCCCTTGCAACCCGGCCAGTGCACCCTGCCAGCCGAACCCATGGACCTATCGGCTCTACGGGAGGATTTTCTACGGGCGAAAGACGTCTACCGTGAAGCCAAGAAATCCCTCCAACGCGCTACGGCAGCTACCCTCTCTCCAGCCTGCAACTCTCCCTTGGACTTGTCGTCTAACTCCTCCAGGATTGGACGAAGCTTTTCCCGCAGCGAAGTCCGGCACATCGTCCAGGAAACGGTCCGTGTGATGCAGGACAATCCCATGCCGCCTCCCTCCTGCACGTCTTCCGCCCGACACGCCCGCACGCAAGCCTGGATCACTTCTGCCTCCAGCCACGACTCGGGCAAACACGGCTCAACGCCACCCCCTGCCGTCCAGAAGAGACGCAAGTCATCTTCTCCCTCTCGTCCGCAAGCTTCTCCTTTTGCGGGCCCCACGGCGACTACCGAAGCCCCACATCCCGCCATCCCTCTTTCGTCCGGCAAGAGGATTCACTTCCCGGACGAGGCCACCGATGACCAAGTTTTCCCCTTGGCCGCACTTCTCAAGACGGTCGAAGAAACCATCCCCGACTGCTTCCTATTCAAGCCCTCGCAGTCGGCCGACGCTCCCGTGATCAACCGTGGGCTGAAAACTGGATTCGGCTTTGCCCTTACGGACAAAGACACCAAATCCCGCAATCTTCTCGGGCAATCCCCCACGCTGCTAACCTGCCTCCTCCGCAATGAAGGCTCCATACTCGGCAACGGCAACCCCCTCATACTGGACAAAGAACCGCCACCACCTCGTCCAGGCCGTGAAAACAGCTTCTTTCGTCCTTTGGGCGACGGCGCTACAAACCCGAACAACTTCGCTACCTACCCGGAATGTGAATTCCTACGCAGCGAAGTGAAGATGGATTTCGGCACTGCTCTTTCCATCCCGAAGAAGGCTGACATCCCTACTTTCGTCCTTTACGATAATGACAAGTGTCTTCGGCTCAGCCTACGGGCCGCCTCTCAAGCCGACGTTCTCAACACGGCGGTAAACGCACTATGCGAGAAATTACCCTCGGACGCAAGCCCCGAAGAAATACGCAGTCCATATATTAATGATTAAGGGTGTGCCCAGCGTAACCGCATTGGTCGGCACCTTCATGGGATATCGAGGCTGATTCCGATCCCCATTCCGCCGGATCGTGTTTACGATTCCTCGCGATACCAGCACGTTTATTTCACATTCTCTGCTAACGGGACTGCATCTTTACAGCTTGCTCGTTTCTCTTCACTTGCAACGACATCGATTGTGGTCTCCTTCCTCATCCTCACGCTGGCTTCTGTTCCGCCCTTCCCCTCGGTTTCTACGGTCCTCGGGTTCGAGACCTGGTTCGGTTC
>JAHWFP010094142.1:26021-43723 GCA_023313725.1 Lithobius niger | reverse complement strand
GGTTCCTCTTACTGGCGGTTCGATCCCGCCACTATCAGTGGACTGGAACCGGGCCCCAGCTTCCAGCCTGGGCTTCTTTAGCCTCTTCTGCCAAGACTCTTCCCGTGTCACCATGACCATCTGCTGCTGGATCTATGGGCTACGAAACAAGAAGCTACTGTCCTTCTACTCGATCCATCGTCTCCATTCCGTTCCTGTTTGACAGCGGTAAGCCTTCAATAGACCCTTGCTCGATCCGGGTCCGCTGCCTTCCTGCATCACTACACGACAGTTCCCTGTTGTTTCCAGCCTTTGTAGGACCTGGTTCGGTCCAATTCCGCTCTGTGTCACGAACACCAAGGCTCGAACTGGGCCCATACGCCCAGCCTGGACCCTTTGCGGATCATGTTTATGCCTTCTGCCTTCTGGACGAGGTACATTGGTTCCTGACGAAGACCATCGTCCCGGCCTCTTTACACGATATATGCATCAAGGTCGATCGATGATCCCTCTCCAACTAGCATCCCCCTGCGCATGTGTCTGTGCAGCCTCCATGAAAGGCCCGTGCACAATCCGGGTCCTTTGCAGGCCGCTGTAATCCTGCTAATCCCAGGCACCGCCTTTGTAGGACCTGTGTTCGGTTCGATTCCATTTCCTGTCTCGAACCTCACAACTCAAACTGGGTCCATGCACCCAGTCTGGGCCTTTTTTCGAACCTCGGTCCGCCAGCTGTCTACTTCTTGTCATCGATGCGACAGTTCCTGTTGGGAGTTATCTCGTGATGCAGTTTCAATTTAAACGCAATCACAGATTCTTCACCAACCTGCAACCCTCTGTGCACATATCTGCACAGCCTCTACAGTATAAAACCTGAGCAGTCCGGACCGTCTGAGCCTTTCCTCGCTAACCACTCCACGGCAAAGTTGTGCTGTGCCAGAACAACTCGATTCCCGATTACAGCAAGTTCCACACCATGAAGGAATTGTTCCTCACAGTGACACTGTGCCTTTCGCCACGATCCCCAGGGATCTACATGAGCTTCGATTCGTCTACCAATCCTCCCTTCAACTTTGTTGCTACTTGCATCCACGACTGTTGTCAGTGCTATCACCCTTCGGGAGCCTCGATCCCTCCTTAAGGATCGAACAATCTTTAAGCGTTTCCCCGAAACAAGCAGAACCATGTGCCGATCCCTCAACTCAACACCTCCCATGCGAACCACCGTTTCGTCTTCACTTCTTACATTGATCCCTGGTAAGGGATCATCAATTACATCAGTTTCCATGCTGCATGTTTTGAGCATCGAAGACGCGGACCAGGCCACGATGCTCGATTTGAACACCTTGGCGGTCCGCGACCCACTGCCTTTATGGCTCAACCAGGACAACGATATTATCTAGTGTTACCCTTCCTACTGCCTACTCCATAATCGCTTCAGGTTGGGGATCGTTTCGTCATTCCTAAGTTCCAACTACAATCTTTTCGCTATTCTTCCTTCTGGAAACTCGGCCGTCGGTAGAGCCTATGTCCTATGCTACCTTCACCAGTCTCTGCATCCCCTAGGATCGACGTCCAGTCCTCCGCCTCGCGGTTCGTCGTCTCCACCTGTCAAGGGCGGTTTTGTGGTACTTCGACCAGGCCTGTCGGTTGCTGCTTTCCAGGAATCCCTGATCCGCTGCCTCCGATCCTTCCAGACCCGGTTCCACTGTCACCTTCAAGGCTGTGCTGCAACAAATCTTCTTTCTTTTCAGACTACGATGCATCATCCCGGAACCTTTTATCACTTAAAACCCTGCCTCGCCGCTTCTCATTGTTACCGACCCCTTCCACAAGTAAAGGGGATCGCACCTCTTCCTGTGCTTGCGATCCGATCCTCACGACTATCGCTCCCTGCTACATCGAACCCACCCTGCCTTCGGTCCAACACAGAGGAGTTATCCGCTGTGCTTTGTGATTATTATGCTCATGCTTCGCATTCAGTTATTTTCCTGTGTTGAACGAGGCCCCGTTCTTCGCGATGTTTCCTCACCCATGGTTCAACATTTGAACTTATTCTAGCTTCAATGCAATGCTGCAGTTTCAAAGAATTGCCTTCACCTTATGCCAATCCATCCGCATCCGCTGGTTGCATTTTATACCACCACAAGCAGCTACGCCTTCAGTCGAGTTTTCACTCGCTCCTCCTCCTGCTGCGTTAATATCGTCTCCACCGTCTTCCATTCCTCCGATTCCGTCGATTATGCCATCCAGTGTCTTCACCGATCCTTCGCTCCAATCTACCATTGCGTCTGCCATAACACCTATGGAGCTTCCCATCGATTATGTTCCATCCCCCGTCCGTGGCCCCCCCCCACCCCCCGAACAGGCATGGACCAGAGCTACAGCTTCCACACGGACATTCGAGTCCTTGATTAGGAACTCACCTGATCCTCTCCTGCTCTTTTGTAGCATCTCTGGCTTTTTCTGTTCCTCCGATGCCACCAACGGTGCTATTTGATAACTCTTCTTATCGTTTGCTTCGATCACCATCCCGTCTTCCACATCTACGGAACCTTCCACCGACCACGATCCTCCCGGTCACCCATGCCCTCTTGAACAGGCGTGATCTCGTACTGCAAATTCCCCATCCTACCAAGCCTTCTCATCATGCTCGCTTTGGCAGTACAGCAATACTCCTACCTCGTACCGATCCTTCCAGGGATCATCCTTCATTCGGATTCATCAACTAGAACTCTTCCGTGATCCCCTTGTCGACGTCATGCCAAGACTGTAGCCTTGGTTTTTTTTGTATCATTCATCAGTAACGACACTAGCCTCTTCTAGGACCTTTTGCTCCTCCAGGCTGCAAAGAGTTCCGTTCCCATCCTCAGGTTCGAGCCCTTTACTCCTCGCTCAACTTCAACAAGACTACCGATCCTGAGGACTGCTTGCCTTCCGATTACCGTTCTACATTCTCCAGACCAATGGTCAGGATCGACGATGCTTCCTTCTACCGTCATCATGGCTCTCCATGAGAATTCCATTCCCTACTCTCTAGTCTGCAGGTTACTTCTCATCCACCCGTCCAGGCATTGCAACCATAACACCATCTCCACACTATGCCTTCCGCGCCTCTTGTGCTTAGTTCTTGCTCCCTAGTTCCGTCCTGCCAGCGATCCCTGTTACCTAAACCCATCCGATCCGGTTCACCATGATCCAGCGACTCGCTCCGGTACAACGGACTACCATGGGTTCGCCTCCGGAACTTGTTTCACCATACATCTGGTGTTGCTCTGAGATCGGACTATTCAACATCCAGCTTACCACTGTGAAGTTTCCATCCTCATCTTCGCCTGACCTGTTCTCGATCCTCCTGACGTTACTTCATAATTCGTCGATCTCCATTCCATTCGCCAGATCTTCGAGGGACCCAAGGACTGCTTCCCGTCAAAGGTAGACTTGGTATTTCTTGGTTTATCTGCACTTCTACCTTCCCCCTAGCGTAGAACCGAGTTATCGATCCCTGGCATCGGCTGTTCCTGTTTGCTAACCCATGGGCCTGAGGATCCCGGGTCCATGGGATCGTAGAATTTGCGTGTTCCGCTCAGATTTGATCTATAGGGGCTGCCAGCTGCTAAGGTGAGTTTTTTCGAACCTAGCCCGCCTCCTGGGGTGACGAAGTCTGCTATTTAAATAAAAGGTAATGGATATTTTTGTGGCAATGAAAAGACTAAAATACTGGTTGATTTTAGTTTTTGTTTGCCTATACGAAAATATGCATTACCATTTACCCACCCTCCCCACGATGTCTAGGTTCATGTGGGATGAAGAAAGATGATGCGCTCCGGTTCGATCCGTTTATATATGGCTGGGTCACTTCTGGTCCTGCGCAGTAGGTTACGAGCCTGGCAGGGAAGCCACATTTTCAAGCTAGGATTAATAAGCTTCATGGGGGGCAAACTGCTATTTAAATAAAAGAGAATGTAAATTTTCGTATAGGCAAACAAAAACCCAAATCAACCAGGTGCCCATGGTATTTTAGTCTTTATAGTTATGCGCTTTGCTCAAAATCTTAAATTCATTTTAAGTAACTTCATAGCTCACCACCAGGTGGCGTTGCTGCTCACCACCAGTTGGCATTGCTGCCTTGCCGCCCATCTCTCACAATTGTTTGAGCACCTGACCGAGATGGTCAGGTGGTTTGCTGTCGCTGTTGCTGTGCTCCCACCAAAAGTCCCCTGACGACCGACATCCCAAGTCTCGTAAATGTAGGACATGTAATTTCATAATGTCATTTCATAATGGGTGCAGGTAGCTGCAAGCACTGGGGCATCAGATTTGATAGCCGTCTTGGTCCCGGTTTTACATCTCTTTTACAGACCCTGGTTCGATCCTGGTGCTGGGAAGTGTATATGTACGAGTTTTTCTCCGGTTGTTTCCCAGCCGTTGCCCACGGGTTTCCTCCGGGTACTCTGGTTTCCTCCCTTCTGCGGCAAAAAACAACTGATACGATAGTGGTTCTTTCCACTGAACATCTGCCGCTTGAGCCTTCTAAAAGCTGTATAGCTTACTGGCAGACACCTAATATATATATAAAACTGTTACATTTGCCTCCTTTATTCCGACTTTGAAATTAAAGGTATTTTGCGAACATGGTGGAAAAATAAAACAGAAAAAGGCTTCCGTGACCAGACTAAACAAACATTCTGCTTCATCAGGCTCTTGTCCTTGCTCAGAGAATAATATGTCGGTCCCTAAAATGTCACTTGATGCCCCTTTGGACGTTGTATTGCATTATTCCGACCATAATCTTAACAAAATGGTTTAGCTACGCCACCCGTGTTGCCCTCTACCATAGTCACGCCTTCCCTTCCCGAGAGGGAGAGAACAGGGACTGGTGTCCACTTATGTTCAGCCCAAACAAAGAACATTTAGGCATGGATAACTAGTTTTACTATTGTCCCGCACTAGAAACAAGTTGCTGGGATCAAGAACTGTTTGTCCATGCAGATGGAGAAAGGAAGGTGGAGATTGGCACTTAGTCGCCTTAGTTCAAGGGAATCCAATCCCGACCGCTGCAAACGCTCCTGATAAGAAAGTAAACGACAACCCGGGATAAATTTGGTAAAGCGTCTTTGCACGCTCTCCAGGCGCTCAATATCGCTTAAAAGGTGGGGAGACCAGAATTGGAATGCGTACTCGAGAATTGGCCTAACATACACGTTAAATGCCCAAATTAATGTCGGAACATCTTTAGATGATTGCTCATCTCTGTTTGGCCTTACAAATACTTTGTTTACAATGATATGTCGATTTAATGTTTAAACTAAACCAAACTCCCAAGTCTCCAACACAAGTGCATGATGGAATTATAACCCATAACCGCCTGAAAAAAACTTCCAGACCCTTTTTTTTTAGAGTCCACGTGGTACTTGGGTCGGTTCTCGGATTCGAACCGGCATTCTCTCGGTTTGGAGCCGACGACGCTGACAACTGGGTTGTGACTGCCCGCTTTGCTCGGGGTCCCCGGGGACCCCTCACAAAGCTCGCGCTTTGACTTAGTTTTACGCTGTTGTACGTTCGTATCTAGGCGGTTATGGGTAAAACCTTGTAGTATATAATTGTTATTTGGATTATTTGTTTCCAAGTATAAACTTTTCCATTTGCGTGTAGCAATAGAAAGTTGTTAAATTTGTGACCTATCTCCAATGAAGTTTAATGAATTTCTAATTTAACATGATCTGAAGCACTGCCGAAAAGGTTAACATCGTGTGCAAATTTAAATAGTACTGTATCAATATCACATCTTAATCATTAATATAATGGAGAAAGAGTAAAGAGCCAAGTATGGACTATGCAGCCTTGAAGTACTCCACCGCCCACTAAGAGTTTGTCATTCAATGTACCAGCTATTGCAACACATTGAGTTTTGTTGGTTACGAAGGTTTTCAACCAAGCTAATAGCTTGCCGCTAAATCCAAGTGACTGGAGCTTTAAAAGAAGTTTGCAATCTACCATGGATTCAAAGCCTTAACAAAATCAATAAAAAATACATTGACTGGATTGCCCGTGTCCAGGTGTTTTGTCCATTCATCCAATGCAGTAGTAAATTCATTACTGTAAATTAATTTGTCTGGAATCCAACCTGATCTTTATTCATTATTGAATGTTCGGTAATAAAATTACACATTTGTTTTTTTTTTATAATTTTTTCCATAATTTTCCAAGGTATGCAGATTAGGGCAGTGGGACAGTAGTTTGCTGCGTCAAAACTGTCACCTTTCTTGAATAACGGTGTGACCCTGGCTGTTTTCCACTCTAACGGTAAAATAAGGAGAAGATAAAAATACGGGCCAATAGTTTCTATAGTGAACGACTTCTTTATAAAAATTAGTTGAAAAATTGTCTGGTCCAACCACTGTACTGGATTTAAAAGAGAGCATTGCCCTACGAACAGAAAGAGGATAAAAAAATAACATCGTCACACATCTCTGGTATGCAAAGGGCCCTGATTTTACCAACTTGACCATCAACAATTACAATTTTTTATGAAAGCAGAATTTAACACATTTTACTTAATCTTTGACTAAAAACGTGTTATCTTTTTTGATTGGTGGAATCTTTCGAAAAGTTGTCGTTTGCTCTCGGGCAAACTTAAAAAGGCTGGATAAATTGCCACTTTCCATAACATGACGCTCCTTTGTTCGAGCAAAATCGTCCATCATACCAGAATACATGTTTCTACAAGCGTGATACTTAAGTATGTTTTCTTCGGTGCGATTTGTAATATAAAGATGCCAGTATTTTTTCTTAAGGTTCTTCAGTTTTATTAACTCGCAATATTTATGTGGTTTACCGGTAGAATGCAATTTCTTTCTGCAAGAGGCTGATCCCCGTTTATAGATAATAATAAGTAATAATAAGTACTGTTTAACCACCATTAAGTGGTTAGGAGGAGGAAGGGGCCTGGACACACTTATACCAATCCTGTGCTAAGGAAACGTGACGTCAAAACAGAAGTAAGGCATCAGAAAAGCTAAAGAACCCTTCATGGAGCCGGGAGCAGATGCCAAGGTCTTTTTACGAATTTGCGAAGTATCGCTGGGGTGAAGTGTCGTCTGAAAAGGGCCACAGTGGTGCTCGTGATGGCCAATTTTTGAAAGTGAGTTCCAGGCTGGAACAACTCGTGCAGAAAAGTAGGCTCTACGAGATTCCGATCTGAACTGCAGATGCATTAACTTACAGGAATGACCGTGTGTAGTCACCGGGAAGGCCTCGAAAAACGGAAGGTAAGCACCCAGCATACCATGCAGAATACGGTATGTCAGGATGAAATCAGCTTTCAGTCTGCGCAGTTCCAAAGAATCTAGATTGAGGGTAGTCGAGCGCTTAGTAAAGAGTAAATTCTCCACGCCCTGGAGACGCTTTGTGAAGCGTCGTTAGACTGATTCAACCAGTTCAATGTCTTTCAACAGGGAGGGGGACAAGTCCGGGGTTGCGTATTCCAGAAGAGGCCTGACACAGACCTTAAAAGCCCAAAGCTTTGTGTCGTGGCTGCCCAAAGTAAAACATCAGTTGACAGTAGTAAGGCGACGGAAGGCTGCAGCTGTAATCTTCCTGCAGTGCAGGGAAGGTTTGAGGTGAAGCAAATGCTGAGATCCTGGATTTCGTCAGTTTTGGGAAGCATGTGGCTGTTAAAAAGTATGAAAAGTTTTTGTTTGAAGGTCCAATTTGAAAGGTCTGGTTTGGTTTCTGATAGGGGCAATTTCAAAGCAGATGCCCAGCTCAAAACACAGTTAGTAGTTTCCTGTAAATATACCATGTCAGAAGCAGCAATAATCTCTGAGCTGATTTCAGGTCATCGGTGAATTTGTAGCCTAGAACCGTGTAGGAATTGCAGCTCAAATCATTAAAAATGACAAAAAGTAGGGAACCAAGGACGGAGCTCTGTGGTTCCCCACTGGTGGTTTTCATGGACGAAGAAAGAGAGTTTGACACTGCAACGCGCTGGGACCTGTTTGAAAGAAAGCACATAATCCAAGAGTGCAACTGTCCCCGGATACCCAGTGCTTCCAATTTTAGCAAGATTCCACGATGAGTTACTGACTCTAAAGCTTTTTGGAAGTCGAAGCAGATCACGTCCGTATTACTTCACAGGTCGAATGCACAAGTCCTAGAGTCAAGGGCCAACAACAGTTGGTACGTAGAAGATTCGTCCAGGAAGAAAGCCGAATTGATCCAGTTTTAAGAGGTTTAACTGTACTAAATGGTCGAGGATAGAGTCTTTGATTATAGACTCCATGATTCTGCGAGGGACGAAGTGAGTGCAATTGGGTGACAGTTGGATGCTTGTGCAGCATCCTCTTTTTTAAAAGACTGGAATAACGTTGCAGTATGCCAGACCGAAGGAGTTCTTGTAACATTTCATAATTAATTCTTCAACTCACGGTGAGAGCAAGAGGTGTAGAGTTATGTGAAGCTGTATTGAATTTTGCAATAACCATATTATGGTCACTGGTGCCAAAAATGCTCGATTACATCCTCATTAAAAATTAAGCGATCACTGTCAGCTAAAATGTAGTATAGCATAGCTTCTCATATGTTTAGTCACAAGCTGCGTAAAACCCAAGTGAACAGATAGTAAAAAAAAAGTTTTTGGATACTGTTGGTGGAAATGCACTTACTCCAATTTACACACGATTGATTGTATTGTCAAACTTATGTAGATAATGGAGGTTCGTATTGTTTGTTTAAATACCCACCAAAGCACATTCCCGTTAAGAGTATTCGTTAGGAATGTAATTACATTATCTCAGAATCCCGTAAAATAAAACATAATGCTGCAAAATCTACTGCTGTATCCGTTACGACCACATTTAGATTACTTTTCTAAGCCACCAAAATACCTCCAGCCCTGGATGGGCAGTCACCCCTAATTATACTGTACCCAGAATTGCCTAAAAACATTACATCGGTGATGCCACTGTGGAGCCAAGCTTCCTCCAGGAAAATAGGTCGAAACGACCATCAAGGCTATCAAGGTGAAATTCAAATAATTTTCCTACCAAACTGCGAGCATTGAAGCTTATACGATTCAACATGGCACCATCTATCTTCTATCTATCTATATATATATAAAAGGCTTGGGTGGCACTGAGCAAAATCATCAGGTGTGTGTGCATAACAATCGGTAACAAACGTTTGTGTGTGCGTTACAATGTTTGTGCCCTGTAACAATCAGGAAGACAGTACTGAGAAACAATCAATGTCTGCACGATCGTTGCTGGGTTTATCGCACTTAGTGTCAGAACGGACAAACAGTCAATTCAGCAACATAACAGCGGCGTCCTCCATTGCAAAATGACATTTACTTCCCTACGAAAACCAAACAACCGGTGTTCAAAGGGAGGGGGAGTGGCGATGGGGGTGGGGATATCCACACCACACAATGGGAGAATTGGGGGGGGGGAGCAGTGAAGAAGGGAAAGGGCTACCAGTGAGTAGGCGCATGTGGGGATAATCTGACCATGCACCAGGAGAATGTGCGGAGAGGGGGCCAGGGGGAGGCGGGGTGGAGACAGATTGGGGGCCTCGAAGTTATTTTCATGTCGTGCTACCAATGCTGACAATACCAATACTGACAATATTACATACAGAAAGAAATCTGCCAACAGCGAAGCCCAAACCGAGGAAAATAACCAAGACAATGATAGGTTATCCACAAATGACAGCGTCAGTGTTGCAAGCGATTGCAGCAGTCACCACAGCTTACTACTGGAGGAGGATCCCGCACCATAATTTTTCCATTCACTTCTACACAGTCCAGCTATACCTTCGTCCACTGTCTCTCCTGCCTTTACTTCAATGCTATGGGACTACTCAACAAACTTGATGAACTACAACTTACCATATCATCCTACTCTCCAGATGTTATCGGAGTTTCAGAAACTCACCTTACCTCTGTTATTCCAGACTCTGCAATTAACATTGATGGCTATTGTGCTTACCGCAGTGACCGTTCGATCAGGGGTCATGGCGGCGTTCTTATATACATCAAAAATAGTATTTCATCTTCCTGCAGCGGATCTTTCTCTGATTCCTTTGGAGAATGGGAATCTCTCTGGTGCTCCATACTCATTCCTCACCGTGGCAACATCAACATCGGGTGTGTTTACCGTACTCCGATCAAAGGCTATCCCACCCACTGGCCCAGTTTTCTTACCATGCTTACTAATGCAGTGTCCACCAACCAGTCAAGTCCATTCTTCTGCATGGGCGACTTTAATTTACCCAATGTCAACTGGCATAGTGTTACTACTTCTGAGCTAAATCCCAGTGCTTCAGTAGAGTTTCTCGATTTCATGCAAGATTACAACCTTGTTCAACATGTTTCGAAGCCCACTCGTCATCGCGCAAACCAATGTTCCAGCCTCCTTGATTTGCTTATTTCTTCTTCCACTCTTAACCTTTCCCCCATTACTCATTCACCAGCTTTTGGTCGTGGTGACCATGATGTACTTACCTTTTCACTCAATATTGATTTCAGTACTAAATCCAGTTCCTTCTCATATCACAATTTTCGTTCTGCAGACTATCCACTTATTAATCACATGATTTCATGTATTGACTGGTCCTCTGAGCTTTCCAATCTTGATGTTGACTCTCAAGTTCATAAACTTACTACTTTTCTTCAGGATACTATCAGTCACTTCATTCCACCTGCTAAGAAATCGGCTCCGTCCCGTCCCACCTGGTCCACACCTGAACTTCGCGCCATTCTGAACAAAAAAAAACGTACTTACCGCTTACTCCGCTCCTTTCCTTCTCCTTCTAACATGGCAAATTTTCTTGCAGCTAGGGAAAATGCCATTAAGTATATTAAACTTGCTAAAACTGAATTTGAAAGCAACTTGATTCTTCGCTCTAAACAAAATCCAAAATTACTTTTTTTCCTATCTTAAAAAGGATAATAAGTCTGTCCCTTTAAGTTGCATTCAAAACGAGGATAATACTTTCTCCCTTGATGATCCTACTATTGCCACTAGGCTGAATAATTTTTTTTCCACTACTTTTCATCCTGCCTCTTTTTCTGATTCTATTCCATTTGCAACCAGCAAAGTTCATTTTAGCGCTGATGATGTCTTATCTGCTCTCAAATCCTTAAAGGATAATTTTTCTTCTGGCCCCGATAACATACCTCCGATTTTTCTTCGTAATTGTGCGGAATCTATCGCCAACCCCCTTTTCTTAATTTTTTCCAATTCTATTACTTCTAGCTCCTTTCCGACTTGTTGGAAGGACGCTCATGTTACCCCAATTCACAAAACTGGTTCCCCTTTCCTTGTTACTAACTATAGGCCTATTAGTCTCCTTTCGTCAATATCCAAAATCCTTGAACAGCTGGTCTATTCTGAACTTTTTACTCAGTGTTGTAAACTTAATATTCTCCCGACTACCCAACACGGGTTCCTTCCTAAACGCTCTTGCCTTACAAATCTCCTCTCCACTTATGAACCTATTACTAAACTTATTGATTTTGGCCTCCCCTGTGACCTTGTTTTCTTCGATTTTAGCAAAGCATTTGACACTGTCTCCCATTCTAAGTTAGTTTCTAAACTTGCGCACTTTGGTTTTACTCCTGGAATCATTTCCTGGCTCAATTCGTATCTTCATTCTAGGCGCCAGCGTGTCGTTCTTCGTGGTTCCTATGCCCCCTGGCTTCATGTGACTTCAGGAGTGCCTCAAGGCTCCGTTCTTGGCCCTCTCCTTTTTAACATTTTCATTTCTGACTTACCATCTGTTATTCTTTCCTCCTCCAGTGTCTGTTACGCTGATGACTTGAAACTTTTCTCTGACTCTACCTCTTGCCAGTTGCTTCAAGCTGATATCCAACGCGTCGCTGATTGGTCAACTGCAAATTCCCTTTTCTTTAACACTGATAAATGCCATGTTCTTTACTTTGGTCATAACAACCCGCGCTTTCCTTACCGTCTGTTCGGAAAGCTAATTACTCCTGTCGCTAATCATACGGACCTTGGTATCACTGTTGACAGTTCTCTTAATTTCAATCTTCACACTGAAAATGTCATCTCCAAAGTTTTCAGGAAGGCACATTTCATTCTTAGGGGATTCTCTGATCTTACTCCTTCCCTGTTTACTGTCTTATTCAAAACTTTCCTTCTTCCACTTTTTGATTATTGCTCTCAAATCTGCCGCCCTTACAATCTTTACTCATTGAACCGCCTTGAAAATTGTCAGCGGCGCCTTACTAAATGGTGTCCCACCATTCGTTCTTTGTCCTACCCCGACCGCCTACGTAGGCTTCAACTTACTACCATTCAAAACCGTTTTCATCGTGGGGACATGATCCTTACTTACCAAATTACTCATAACCTCCTTAACGTTAACTCTGATCTTTTTTTTTCACCGAATTTCAATTATACTCGTGGCCATCCTTTTCGCATCTGTGGTACTGTGTCCCGGACTAAACTTCGCTACCAGTTCTTTACGGAAAGGGTTGTCCATGCCTGGAATGCCCTTCCCTCTAATGTTGCTTGTGCCCCATCTCTTAATGCTTTCAAATCTCGTTTCGATATGTTTGTTCGTTGATTGTTGATGTTTTGTTTGGGTGGGTGGGTGGGTGCTTCGTGTGCCTTTTCTTTTCTATTTCTATTTCTATTTCTACCCAGTAAAGTATTTCACTTAGGTACGCGGGAACCGGCTAGACCGGCGTATGTTACGCCGGGGGTACAGCTAGTTCTTTGAATTAGCAACAACTGAATGACAATCAGGAAGAGAGCCATTCAACAAACGAATATGTTGGGGGAAGGTTCCTAACACGAACCTTGCAACTTCTTAGTTTCCCGTCATATTGCGGCAAAAGTCAAAAGAAAAATTATTAAGTAAAGCCTCAAGCCTTTTTGAGGCACTGTTTACCCAAATTGGAAAGGTGCAGTTTATCGGCCGTAAAGTACTTTGGCCTGTAAAGAATCTCATTCCAAATATCTGTGGCAGATATTCATCAGATGAGAGGCAATTAATGTAAGGATCACCACATCACCTGGGGAATAAACCAATAATAGTTATCG
This sequence comes from Lithobius niger, assembly GCA_023313725.1. Taxonomy (NCBI): domain Eukaryota; kingdom Metazoa; phylum Arthropoda; class Chilopoda; order Lithobiomorpha; family Lithobiidae; genus Lithobius; species Lithobius niger. The sequence continues at coordinate 30,677 of JAHWFP010094142.1, read as the reverse complement.
AATATCCTGGATCTGAGTGACAATTTCACTCATATTCCGTGCTAAAACTTTTGGCGAATCCTGACCCATGTTATTGGAGCCTACAAAGAGTATCACCTCAGCAATTTCTTATGGTGTTTTAATGATGTTTCAGATCCTCTTTTTTAGATCTTCAATGTAACAGCCAGGACATATCTCATTCCAGATATTTTGGTAGAAGTTTCAGACCTGATTAGTGTTTCTGTAGGCATTTTATTAGGCGAAATTCATGCACTTCGGACGGCATTGCGGGGGATGTTAAAGTCAACACTAGCATAACAAACCCAACGCTGCGAAATCCAACTTGGCGGCCGCTTTGCTCACGGGCACGACGACTGCGTGCATCGATTATGGTTGCCATTGTCCGCAACAACTGGATGTTAAATTACCTAGTGTGTCTAGTACGTCAGTGAAATATTATTAACGCTACATACTTCTAATTTATAACAAGATCCGAACAGGGAAATTGGATTGAATAAAGTGGCAATGTTAATGGAGCTGACCAGCCTTTTATTCAATATGTCATGACAATGCATCATTATCTTAACAGGTAAGCAAGCCATCTATTAAGAAAAGAGTGTAGATTTTTACCTTGGATAGCCTACAACGAAACAAGGCCAACGAGGGTGCACTGATGGTATCAAAACCCAGGGCAATCCAAATGTGTGCCACCCTCGCAGAAAAGAAATCCTTTCTACAATCTAGGCGAGCAGATGGAATGGAAAGTTTCCAGTTATGTCCCTTAGTACGGGTAATGGTCGATCAGGGACGACGCTAGAATCACTTTATTGGGGAAGCGGCAGTGGGGCAGCAATTTTAGCCAGGGGGCGAACCGAAGAATTCTACTTTAGCGGTCCCCCTACCAAAAAAAATTCAAAATAACACTCCTGCAATTCTATCTCACACCGTACGTTCTTAACTGCTTCATACCCCAATTTTTGGGAACATTTTTAAATCAACTGTAAAAAAGATGATCTTTCAACTCTCGCAGTAACAACTGGGCTCTATTGATGTAACCTCAAGTCCTTCTTGTCGCTTTGAAAAAAACTAACGTAGTGTTCTTAATAAATAACCAGAATTTTCTTTGTTTATACGTTTGATTTTGATCTGATGAGTGGGGGAGCGCGGCCAAAAATGTGGTAAGGCGAGCGATTCCCCCCCCCCCTCGCCCCTCCTCCCTTAGCGTCGTCCCTGGGTCGAGGCCAGGTTTTCATTTAACCTTCGAACTATTAAGCGGTACAATTAACTTGGCGAATATTTTGGTGTGTTGATATCACTCCTTTGAAGGGCCGAACCATTCGGAACTTGGCGTTCTTTTCACCAGTTTTGGTTTTTGATATGATTTGGATTATCTAGTCCTGACCTGCTTTCTTCACGGAAAAAGTCCAAATCACCAAAGCTGCAGTCCTTGGTTTACTGGAAGAATCCGGACATCTTGTCGCTACGAGGAACTGTGAAAAACCCCAGCTGCTCCAGGGGCCAATTCATAAACTCGCAGCAGCTCTTCATGAAAGGTAAATAACATTACTTTTAGGTCTTAAATTTATGGTTTAAGTCTAGGACAGTTCCTGTACCAGACACGGGCTTCCGTCCTTGTTAGCAATGCTAATACTTATAAGTTAACATTATTAAACTTATATTCGAATCTCACTCGTCGCCATTGTAGTGTCTTGGTACTAAATGAGTAGTACACAACTACTAGCTTTGAGGGGTTAGAGAACAGCAGCTTAAACGGGAAGCTGCAGGCATATTTATTACCTCTGTTCACAACCAATGCTATGTGTGCGTTGTTGTTTTTTTTTTTCTAGTGGCCGCTGTGTTTCATTGTCCTGGCAATAATCATTGTGTAAGTCTGCCTGCTCCTCGTTTAATGAGGAGGAGTATTGTTATGATGAGTGTGCGCTTCGTCTTTTCTGGTAGAGCTTCCGGCTGTGCTCGCAGGTGCTCCTTGTAGAGAGTGGAAAGGCGAGCGGCACGACAGAGCGGGAAAAGAGAGAGCGTTCAGCCAAAGCCATCTCAGACAAGAAGGCCGAGTCAGTGCTTGTAAAACCGTGCACAGAAAACATTGCGCAAACAGTCAACATGGCCGCCAAATGGCAGCTATAGCATGTGCCGTTTTCTGTGAAGAAAGCATGGCCGCGTTTGTTTTTGCTTGTACTCGCGTTGTTTAAAACAAAAATGGTTAATTGTTGTGTGCCTTTGGGGAATTCACACAGCAGGAATATTAATTCGAAAGGCGTAAATTACCACGAGTTACGTTCAGACGGCGATGTGAGAACCAGATGGCTGAAAAACATAAGCTGAAAACATTGAACTCCAACTAACAGATGAATTGAAATAAAATGTGTCCGTGTTTTCGTATTAGTATTATTTATTTCAAAAATTCAGCCCACTATTTTTTTTTGGACCACAGCACCTTTGCTTAAGTACAAAAAACGCCGAGTTACAGTTTATAAAAAAGAACAAAGGGAAACGAATAATGACGCAACAAAAACTACAAGCAATCACAGCACACTACTGCATACCACGTACTGAAGGTGTACTCCTTGCACTGTGAAAATTGGTCACTGCCTGCACCAGAAGGTTAGGAGAAGCCAACACCCGAACACAAGTTCCCCAAACAGTTTTTCTTCTGATAGCTCCAAAGGATGGGAGGTTATTCTCAACCATTAACCTACTTGCACTGTACCATAGTGGTCGACCATGCAGCTGCCTAGCAGCATTGTTGTATGCAACTCTTTGCTCACAGAGGCCTTGTTATAATCCATCCATAAGCCACTTATTTATTTATTTAAATTAGTTGTAGCATCTAAGGACATTAAACAACCTCTGAGTATAGAAATATTAAAAAAAAAAAAACGCAACAGTAAATATTTACACATTAGAATGGCTGCAACAAATAGGCGAATGGCAAGATAACAAATATTTACAAAAAAACCTCATAACTGTACGCACCAACATTATTATTCGCTAACCCATTCCAGTCCCGAATTGTTCTTGGAAAAAAACTACTCGGCCAATACATCAAGCTTACATTGAAAGCACTTAACTTTCTTCTCGTGGTCACTTCTCCCCAAATAGTCAGGTGACAGCAAGTACTCTACAGGATTTAAAATAGTATGGTCATGCTAAATCCTGTAAAATAGGCCTAGCCTACGATCATGTCTTCTGACACTTAAGGCTGCCAGTTCAGTGAGTTTATCATGCCAGTTACACAGGCCTCTCTGCTAAAATTGCCCACGACCATTCTGGCACCTATATGCTGCACTTTCTCAATCTTGCTGATTTGGCACTCAGTCGCAGGGTCCCACACAGAACTTCAATACTCAAGCTTGGATCTACCAACACCTTATAAATTATTTCTCTGGCTTGTTGTGAGGTACCAGCCAACACTGTATTTATAAACCGCACATCAGAAGTTGCCTTAGTACAAATGTTGGCAACGTACTCGTTCCATTTCAACTTGTTGTTAATGCAGACTGTGTAGAGGTTTGTGCAATGTGCCTTGAAAAGACGTTTTTTTACAAACCTATCACACGAGCTAAACTTAGCCTTCAAGCCATTGCCAGCAACACACACCGCACGGCATTACCTGCGCATGTCGGTATCATCTCATAAGTCATCCAAGATGATGTGTCCAAGGTAGCGGTAGCTGTGCACAAGCTTCACCGATTTACTAATTAAGAAACTTTGGGGGGATAAATTTGATAATTTGATAAAATTTTGATAATATTGAAAAATTTGGGGGGATAAAGGCATTTCAGGCCTTTTGGTGTAAAGAAGATACACACAGTCTTGTCGGGGTTGAACAAATGGTTCAACTGCCGGGTAACTTTTCCGCTTGATGCCAGCAGTGCTTGAAGGGATTTAGCTGAAGGACAAATAATTGCCAAATCATCAGCAAAACAAATGTTGTTGATGCATGTGCCACCAACATAGCAACCAACACCTTCGTTAACTAGTACCTGGCTCAGAGACTCCATATCGACACCAAACAGGGCAGGGGATAACACTCCACCCTGACTCACACCATTGTTGGTCTGAAAAGCTCTAGAGGTGGACCCACTCCATCGCACGGTCATTTCCCCACTTGAATACCAGTTCTTAAGAGTGATTGCCCACATTGGGGCACCACTGTCACATAGTTTCTTAAACAGAACGCCTCGGTTTACCCGATAATAGGCTTTACTGGCATCCAGGAAGCAGACACCATTATCCTGGATGCGGTAATGTCTTATCATATCAAAAACCAAAACTGGTAAAACGGGCCGCCAAGTTCCGAATGGTTCGGCCCTTCAAAGGAATGATATCAACACACCAAAACATTCGCAAGTTAATTGCACCGCTTAATAGTCCGAAGGTAATGAAAACTAGAACATTGCTACTTTCGGTAGCAATGTTCAAGTTTTCATTTAACGTCTAAAGTATTATTCGGTGCGATTAAGTTGGCGAATGTTTTGGTGTGTTGATATCACTCCTTTGAAGGGCCGAACTATTTGGAACTTGGCGGTCCCTTTTACCAGTTTTGGATTTTGATATGATATCAGTTCTTTTTTTTTTAATTGTGTATAATAGACTCAAATCCACTACCGTGCTCCGCATTTGTTCTTCTTTTTAACATTTTGTCGTCGTTTTGGC
>JAHWFP010094142.1:0-25621 GCA_023313725.1 Lithobius niger | reverse complement strand
GTGCTCCGCATTTGTTCTTCTTTTTAACATTTTGTCGTCGTTTTGGCAGTTTTCTGTGTGCTTGAACTTGGTCTTGTTTACCTCCGACGTGCGGGCCTTCCTACGGAATCTTAGAGGGAACGTTACACTTCGTACAATTTTTGAAAATTTTTGAAAATTCAAAAAAAAAAAAAAAAAATGGATCTTCCTACTTCACCATGCATGACGGATTTTGACCTTGTTAATCGTGTGTTTCCCAACCCAGCAAGTAATCGAAGATCAACCATTTTTTTTGATGCCATTGATTCCCAAATTAAATGCCAAATCCCGGATCGTTGTGAATCATCTACCCCGACCACTTTGATCCCTCATGATGAGGGCCTTCGAATTGCGACTGAGAGACTTAATATGCGTTTGGACTGCTCAAACATTGAAAAAGATTTAGACTTATTGTCCATCGACTGCAGACTCTCTGACCTTCAGTGCTCTCTTGCAAAGACTCATCAAGCCAAGACGCCAGAGGTGACTCAGGAGGGGCTGGTATTAGAAATAAACTCCCTTCTGGAGTCGCATCTTCAACTGGTCAGGGCCGACATAAACGCTCTGCGCTCTGATTTTTTTTCATTTCTGGCAACCCATTCCGCTAGTCTTGTCTCCTCATTGGAAGCAAAGTTGGATAACACTTTTGAGAAGTATGTGTCAAATCAAAAACACAATTCTGTACCGATCAACACTGTGCTTTTTGACCAGCAGTGCACCAAAACATTCGGCGTCTCAACAATCCTGTCTGTCACGGATGAAAACCTCGTGCTCCACTCAGCACACTTGGACATCTCTACCTGTAAATCGTCACCGAATGAGCGAGTAAGTGATGCTGCTGCTGGCTTAAACCTAATTCAGGAGGGGGACCAAAAGATTCACCCAAATATAACAAGTCGCCGAAAGAAGAAAAACGCATCCCACTCAAATCGCCGTAATTCTACTGCCACCAAATCAACAGAGATGATGACCGAGCCAACTGAAAACCAAGCCACCGTGGACACCCTGTATAATCCGTCCAAAAATGTATCGTCCCTGTGTGATAAGAAAAACGACCATAGAAATCAACACATCGAAATGAATAAATTGAGAGACTGTTCTGCCACTGAGCAGGCTTCTGGGTGGACTAACCAGTCCGTCATCGTCGGTGACTCCCATGTTAGGTCTCTTCGTGGTAGCTCAAACCTAAAATCTGTCACCTTGTGCTGGCCAGGCCTTGAAGCTAAACAGTTACTTTCGCACGTAAAAGAATTTACTGCCTCCACCGATGAAAACACTGCTTTTGTCATCTGCGCTGGGTCTAATGACATAAACTCAGAAAGCCCGACTACCATCGTAAATACCTTGGCACAGATTGCCAGGGATATAAAAAATTGTTCGCCCACAATGCTCTATTTCTTTCATTGGACTTTTTCCAAGATTGCACAAATCTATGCACATGGAAGATGAATTGGTGACCACAACAAATATGATCCTGAGGCAACTCTGTGTTGACAAGAACTATAATTTTGTTTGCATTGATTCCCATCTCTGTTCAGATAACACTCTTACTGCACGTGATGGCCTCCACCTCACTGCTAAGGGCAAAGCTTGCCTTCACAACGAAATTGTCTCACTTCACTGTCACCCGGAAAACTAATGGTGTTAACTGGGAAGGATACGCCCACAGACTGTCTTCCTGTCACAGATGTCAACCCCGCTCATGTTCGTCAAACTTGTGGACTTTCTTGTGTCCTTATAAATGCTCGGAGTGTTGTTAAAAATGCTGCACACTTATCTGCCCTTCTGGCGACTAATTCATTTGATTTGTTATTTATTGTTGAATCTTGGCTTAAGCCGTCGATTACCGACGCAATGGTTGTGGGTCGCTTCGGCTACGAAATAATTCGCTTTGATCGCGCTTCGCATGGTGGGGGCTTGGCGGTCCTGTATCGGGTAAATTTGGCCATCCATTGTGAGGTGAGATCCTCTAAGGCTGAGGCGCTTTCAATTATTATGCCAGGTCTAAACCTTAAATTTATCCTTGGGTATTTGCCAAACAGTTACTGTAACGTTTCGGTTGAAAACCTGGGTCAGTTTATCGTGTCCAACATTGATACCAGGTACCAAAATGTGATTGTTGGTGATTTTAACCTTTCAACTGTGGAGTGGGACCACCTTACCGCATCAAACTTGAATCACCGAAATTTCTTAGATATAATCCGCCCATTGGGACTTACACAATTTGTCCTACAACCCACCCGTGGTGAAAGTATACTCGACGTTATTTTCGCCCAGGATGAGCTTCTAATCTTTGATGTTGATGTGAGTGAACATCTTGGGACTAGTGACCATTGTATGGTTACTTTTTCTGTCAACTGCGCAGAATTTGGTAATTTACCACCTCCTACCCACATGGGTAAGATTGATTTCAATGCTCTTCGGAATAAATTGAGCCTAGTGAACTGGCATGTGGACGTGTTCCGCTCTTGCGATGGGGTGGACTCGACCTGGTCCAGGTTTTTGGAAATTGTTGATAAACAGGTCAGAAGCTCTCGTGGTAAGCCAACCACGAAGCGTGGAATAGGTGCTCGCTTGCCAGCTTATATTAGAAGGGTTGCCAGGCGAAAACTCGTCAAGTGGCGGCGTCTTCGTGTGTCACAGACAATGGAGGACCGTATTGGTTATAACTGCTTGGTTGAGGAATATGATCACCTTGTTTCTGATTGGCGTTCCTCCCAGGAGATCAAAATTATTAAAGAAGGAAACCTTTCTGCTCTGTTTCGATTTTACCGCTTTCAGACCGGAAAAAAGCGTGGACTGCCTCCTCTAAAGTTGAATAACAATTATATTACGGACGAACCTGATAAGGCAAATCTTTTAAATTCTTTTTTTGCTTCAAACTGTATTGTGGATGATAATGTACTCCAATGTGGTCCCCCGGTTTCGAGTTTACCGATGAGCTTCTGTAACGATGTCACTTTTTCTTCTTGTCTTGTGCGGTCTGCCCTGATGCATTTAAAACCTAGCCACTCTGTGGGCCCTGACAGATATTCTGCTTTCTTCTATAGGCAGGTCGCAAACGAGATCTGTGTCCCTCTTTCGCATATTTTTCAACTTTCTTTTGAAAATGCATCCATCCCTTCTATGTGGTCTACTGCAAACGTCGTCCCAATTTTTAAGAAGGGGGATCCCGCTGACCTCAAGAATTATCGGCCAATCTCTATAACATCCGTCCCATGTAAAGTCATGGAATCGATAGTTAAAAACCATATGTTACCTTTCCTGCTGAAAAATGGCCACCTTTCTGATGACCAGTTCGGATTTTTGCCTGGCCGCTCTACGACGTGCCAGCTGCTTCGCTGTCTCGATCTCTGGACCGAGGCCCTTGATGTGGGCGTCCCATCAGACGTAATTTACTTCGATTTTAAGAAGGCCTTTGAATCCGTCGTCCACTCCAAGCTTCTTCTTAAGCTTGAATGGCTTGGCATTTCTGGTTGCCTGTTGGGGTGGATTAAGGCTTTTCTCGTCGGTAGATCACAAAGAGTCAGGATTGGTGAATCGTTTTCGGGACCTGCCACCATTAGTAGCGGTGTCCCCCAGGGATCAGTACTGGGGCCTTTGCTTTTTGTGATCTTTCTAAATGATCTTCAATGTGAACATCTTTCGACATATCAGTTCAAATTTGCCGACGATTTTAAGCTGGGGGGACAGGTGGTTGACCGGGTTTGTGACTCTGCCGCCCTTGTCCGGGGGATTGAGGCCGTTTCCCATTGGAGTGGGACATGGCAGCTCCCTCTTTCAACTGAAAAGTGCCAAGTTTTTCACATTGGCCGGCGGGAAACCGTTAGTCCTTACTTTTTGCATGATCTCCCACTTCCTGGGGTTCTCGAGATAAATGACCTAGGTGTCCACCTGACAGCAGATTTAAAGTCATCAACACACTGCAACCTTATTGTTGCAAAAGCTTTTAAACGTCTTGCTATCGTGGAACGTTGCTTTTTGTCCGGTAACATGCTTGTAAAGACATGGGCCTTTAAGGTTTTCGTGAGACCGCTTCTTGAATATGCAAGTCAGGTTTGGTCACCTTACCTATTAAGGGATATCGATCTTATTGAGTCGGTGCAGCGTGGCTTCACAAAGCGGCTACCTGGCCTGAGGGACCTGTCCTACGGTGAACGTCTCCTTCGGGTTGGTTTAGAGTCACTTGAGCTGCGCAGACTGAGGGCAGACTTGTGTATGACTTTCAAGATTGTTAAAGGTTTCTTGGCTGTCGACATGCCTTTCTTTGACCCCAGCCCTGTTACGAAGACTAGGGGTCACTTCTTAAAGTTGGCAGTGGTGTCTGCAAACTTGGAGTGTAGAAGACACTTTTTTGGGGTGAGGGTCATCCACCCATGGAACTCCTTGCCCGAGCAGACCGTGAGTGCATCCTCTGTGAAAAGCTTTACAGTTCTTTTAAGGAATTCATGTCTCAAGCGCTTTTTGAAACGACCAGAATTTGTGCTGGATCCGCTGGTTAACATGCGCGTTTGCTAACTCCTGTTAAAGACTGGACAGGAATAAGCGGCCTTGCCCTTCCTGCTCCATGCCATCTATGTATGGTTAAACCTCATATTATTATTATTATTATATTATTAATAAAGTGGCACGACAACAAGAAATTGGTTTTCAACAATTTGCTACTACCTTTTGCCTATAGGCCGAACCATTCTCAACTTGGTCTCCTCTTTATAGGTTTTTGGTTTGGTTTTAATTCTGTTGTAATTTGTTTTATTTGTTAGTTTTGGTGTGTTGATATCACTCCTTTGAAGGGCCGAACCACTCTCAACTTGGTGGCCTCTTCACCAGTTTTTGGCTTTGTTTTTAGAGTTGGTTTATTTTTCGTGAATTGGACGTGAATACAATTTCTTTGGCAACGTTGTTTAGATTTATCGTGCTACACTAGTGTGTGTCTAGGCACTCACGTCGGTATACACGTTGTCATTGTCCGAAGTTTGGCTGTCCAATGAGAGACGATGCTGACAATACTAACAATGGTTATAACAATATTTTCGTACTTACGCGCCATCCCACGCCATCCTCGTTACACCCCTAGGCCCCAAACCATAAAAGGTATGCAGTTCGTATCGTACTGCAGCCATTCGTCCTTGGAAATTAACATGGGGATAAGCGGACTAGAATTAGTCAGCTAGGTAGCTACACATTTTCGACGTTATTGAGGGTCAGATTTTGCATTGAAAGCAGCTTAGTTGGCATTCCTACACGAGTTAATTTTTGTCAGGTGAGTCATTGCTCTTGATTTCAACACCATTTAAGCTTTTGAACCGCATTATTATTGTTCCCCAAGTACCTGAAATGTGCCCAACTATGCTTCAAGATATAAGACACTGACGCTATGGCGCCACGCTACAATGGTTTACAACCGTGGTGTCGTTATTTGTGGCACCACAATGGCCGCTTCAAAATAGGTTCCCGTTTGTTAACCCTCCAGCTTGATATAACAAGTCTACTAGGTTAGCTATAACATATTGTAATTAATTGTACACCATACTTCCTGTCACATGATTTGATCACATGGTTTGTAACTTCATGGGTAGATATAACCCCTGGTTACAGGAAGTAAAGTCGTCTCTTCAGTGGTAGCTTACACCCTAGTAGTTTCCATTTATTTCTTATGCCATAGGTTGCCATAGTTGTAGGAGTGTACCCCTACATACATCACAGTTGGCGACGAGCCGATTCTATGGTTTAAGTTTAAATTTTAAAAGCTAAAATGATAGGTCTTCAACCACATCTGTACCCCAAATTTGTGGTAGGTGGCAAATTTATTTCATGTTTATTTCATGTTGGCAATGAAAATTAGTGCTCTGAAAGCCTATCAGAGTTTAGTTTTTTCCAAAATGTGTAATTTTGTAGTGTTAGAGCTGATAAGTGGTACGAAATGATAATAGTTAAATTTAGTACCTTAACTTGCTAGAACTGGAGTGAGAATTGAATTTATTAAGGCTAATTTTACAAAGGTAGTGTTCTAGAGCGACGCACTGGCGTGTCACATAGGCAGTACTATAAACCTGAAGGCACGAAAAATACGCTGCTAAATTAACTAGTAGATTCCATAGTGCCTATCCCATATTCATGCTGGTTTTGTGCCGGTGTTAAACTCAACACGGTAGGTTTATGCGTAAACTAAGTGAAATCTGGTCTGTGCTGAGGCTTAGGCCAGAAGTGTTGTTTTGTAAAACGTTGCTTTGAGAGTGAGCATCAAAACATTCATACAGCCTAGTTCCTTTAAATTAATTTGTAAGCGATTGATTTATATAACTAGGTAGGCTACAGTTAAGCTAGTTTATTTTAAATAGCAACCGGTAGTCTTGAGTGCTCCATGCTTAATCTTGCAAATTAAGTAGGATTGTAGTTAAATAAAATTTTGTTTAACTTGTGAGGCTTATGCCAGAGACAGGTGTCGTTTGCAAAAAACCTGTAGTTACACTTAGTGAAACTAATACTGTAGTGAGTGCTAGCGCTGTAATTGACCCTAACTAAATTTGAATTTAAATAGTGGTCTTGAAAGTGAAGAAGAAATGGCGTCTTCTAAAAACGCTGGTTTGTTCAGCGAATTTGATTGTGAAACAGACACATGGGAAAAATATTCCAATTGGATTAGTGATTTTTTTCAAAGCAAACGAAATAGCTGCAACTAAGCAAGTAAATTTCTTAATGGCTTCTGTAGACCGAAAAATGTTTAATTGCATTCTGAATATCCTAGCACCTGACCTTCCCGATTCAATGTCTTTTGACGAATTAGCGAAAAAGGTTTTGGATGATGTAGAACCAGTGCCCTCAGTGGTTTCTGAAAGAGTTAAGTTTTTTCGAAGGTGACAGAAATCTGGTGATAGCATTGGGTAATATTTAGCAGCTTTAACGGGAAAAAGCTTTTCCAACGGCGATGTAACTTGTGGGTGCGCCTACTCTCCCTACCATTCCGGGTTTGTTCCCTATAGAACAGACTCCCTGCTGATGTTGTATAGGCACCTTCTGTCCTATGCTTCAAAAGATGCCTAGACACCTACTTGCCTGGTGTCTTAGACCCGTACCACTACAAGAACTGGTAAACTCCTTCCCAACGCCAAAAACTATTAAGCTTCATGTTGGTGTAGATTCAAGTTCAAGTTAAAACTTATGACTAAGTATTGTGACTTTAACAAAATCACTGACATTAACAGTGAAATGATAAGAGACCGCTTGATAGGAGGAATTTATTCTGAGGTTATTCAGCGTGAATTATTGAAAAAGACTCTGAATTTAAAGGATACAACATCCCTGACCCTATCCTTAGAATCCGCTGAAACCGATCAGAATGTTCTGTGAAGTCACTCAAAGTCGGTCAACTACATAGCTAAAAAATCAAGTAAGAACCAGAATAAGCCTAAATCTTCTAAAGATTTTATTTGTTATTGCTGCGGTAATTCTGGCCATGAAAAAACCCGGTGTAAATACCATGACTGTACTTGTGGCAGATGCCATACCGTTGGCTACTTAAAAGCCGTGAGTAGGAAAAGCAGTAGTCATACTAAAAGAACTACCAAGTCATTTCAGCATAGTAAGCCCAGTACTAGCACGAATTTTAAGTCTAGGCTTAAAGGTAAGCAGAAGTATAGTTACAAGAAAAGAATTTACAAATTAGAACGTGAATCTGATAGGGAGTCTGTAGATGACGGGAATGATGTAGTCGAAAATTAAGATTCTGGTTCAGAAGCTGACAGTGAATCTGAAAACGATTATTTAGTGTTGAAAAACAACACTTTTGGAATAAGTCTGGCTGCGGACCAGATTTCAATTCCCCTTCAAACCAACAAAATAGTTATAGTAGTTAATTCTATGAAAATCCATGAGTGGAAAATGCCAGTCTGCCTAAATGGTGTCAATCTTGAAATGGAACTTCATTCCGAGGCAGATGCATCCATTATTCCTATTGAGTGGCATCAAAAGTATTTTGCGGATTGTCCCTTAAAGCTCTGTCCGTATTCTATACACTCGTATACTGATGGAATTGAGAACACGATTTACACTGTAAGTCTGAAGGTTGTAGTCAAAGGTCAAACTGAACACTTGGATGTTTTAGTTTCCAAACTTTATAAACCTGCTTTAATGGGAAAGGGTTGGCTTTCTATTTTTCGGGCAGATTTCCATCCATATTATGACCTGCAAACAATAGTTAGACCTGAGAAAAGTGTAAAACAACTTAAAACTAGTATTACACCAGTTGACACTTCAGAAATAGTAAAGGGTTTCCCTGAGCTATTTAGTGAAGGTATGGGTAAATTTAAGAATTTCAAAACAAAGATCCATTTAAAACCTGATGCAAAGCCTGTGTACTGTCGTGTTAGACCATTTCCATTAACACTTAAAGAAAAGGTTAACCAAGAAATTTGCAGGTTGGTTGGCCTTGGAATTCTAGAGCCTGTGGAGACCTCTCAGTGGTCTACTCCTATAGTCATAGTTCAAAAACTGGATGATCAAATCTGGGTGATAGGCGATTACAAGACCACCGTGAACCCTCAATTAGAAGTTCAACACTATCCGGTCCCCACGGCCGCAGAATTATTTAGTGAATTAGCAGGCAGTGATACTTTTTCCCTTATCGACCTTAACCTCTTGGCGACCAGGCTCTCTCAGCCTTACTCCTTGCAGCTACCAGCATGTCTTTTGCTTCCCTGCATTGCACTAGATTACTTCCCTGCTATCGCATTTTCAGCTATGATGATTTCGCGAATTAGTTTCAAATTAATGAAAAAATATATTTTCATTAACATATTATCAAATTATTGTAATTATAAGCAAACAGTGAGCATCCTTACAACAATGTGATTGTATTATAAGGGCCCAGGAATATCCTTACAGTACTAATAATTATTGGACTCCATGAAAATAATGGTATTATAGTAGGAATTACTATTATAAATAAGTAAATCTAGTCCAATAATAACAAATACACGCAGTACAAATAAATAATAAATGATAAATTTTCTTTAATATATATTATTCACTGCAGCCTTTTATTTGCGTTCTGAAAATGATTTTCTATCGACAGGTTAAAAAGGTGCAAAATAGACCATGCAAACAAACCATTTTGGTGCCCATTCCGTAAATTTGGGTCAAAATGGAAATTTCTAATTTTATATATGCAAGTGAAATATTTTTTTAGCAAATAAATTCGCAAATTGAACAGTTTTCCAGAAGTTTGGAGAATTGAAAATAAATTCGTCCCAGTTCCTCAGTTTTTTTTACTGCAACTTGTGCGTTCAACAAGTTTTTTTTTCCCATAACAAATAATATTTTGCTACTTAATTTGCTGGGCGGAAGGGGGTGGTATGCACCTAGATACGTAGATATAAAAAGTGGACATCGCACAGATGATTTTAAAAAAATACTGTCGTAAGGGTTTTTTATGCATCGCAAACACATTATGAGCGTAGCCTAATGTTTGTTGACGTTGTCTGCACGCGAATGTGAACGCCACACAACAAACATTTTTGTTAAAAAATCAACAATTTAAATAGCTAACACGGTCTCTCCTTTCTTTACAAGTCGCACAGTAAACTAAAAAATGTGTCAAAACAACTCTAAATCAACTTGGTTTTGACCGACGGACAACCCGTATTTGTTAGGCCTAATGAGTAGAAACGAGCCGGTAGAAGCAGCTCACGGAAGGCCGGCGCGATCCTCACGGCATGAATGGCCGGTCGGCCGGGCGGAAAATGATCGTAATGCAAAGTAAATACGAACCGTTTTTCTTACCTTGCACTCTGTATACATCTGCTAGACTTTCGTTGACGTTGAAATTGAACTCTGGAGCACTCTATTTATCACCTTTGAGCACATTTCTCACAATAATATACACAAAATATTGAAAAAACAGCAACTACACGGCTCACTCAACTGCTACCGTATCCTGCAGTTTAGCGGCGCCATTGTTGAACCCTGGTTGAACCTAAACGTCAGTAATTTATCCACCAAAAACGCCGTCGTATGTATTGTCAAATTCGATTGGTTAACTGTTTGTGACGTCAACACGGTTCAGGCCAATAATACGATGATACTGGCCGAAAACAAACAAGCGATTGGCACGATACCAGACAAAAGAACACTCATTGTTGTAGGATGGGGCAGCACGACGTACATGCGTACGCGCTGGTAGCACGCCATTGACAATGTATGACGTACATGCGTACGCGCTGGTAGGCAAGAGGTTAAGGGTGCCTTTCGGCAAATTAAACTCGATAAAGGGTCACAAGAAGTCTTAAGAATAAACACACCCTGGGTTTATTTCGATGGTTCTGTGTATCTCTGGGCCTAGCGTCCAGTCCTGGAATTTTCCAGACAAAAACATATCACTAGTAAAATCCCCAAATGTCTCCCATTCTATGATGACATCCTAGTGAATGGGAAGGGGGCCGGGCATGACGATTCTTTAAACAAACTGTTAACTTCTTTGCAAGATGCAGGAGCCAAACTTAAGATCGAGAAGTGCAAACTGTCGCAGCCTGAATTGAAATATTTAGGGCAAAATACCGGTAAACGGCGATTACAGTGGTCTATGAACGCCATAAAAAAGTAATTTTCCAGTGGAAAAAGATTTGATAAACACTAACACCACCAACCCACTTCAATTCAGAAGTTTTTTAATTTTCGAAGACAAACCGGTCTTCTTCCTCAGAAGCACAAAAACACTAGAAAATATTAGTCTTTGCTATATCGTATTGGCAGTCAACACTTTGACATTTTCGCTCGATCGCGTCGCACCACTGATGTTTATGCTGCGTCGCTCAAGGCCATCTGGTTGATCTTCCACTGTGAATCAAGTCGAGCCGTCACTGTGGAGAGGAGGATGTCTTTCATTTTTTATATGTTGGGCCCGTGATGTTCATCAGGGGGATTTGTTTATTTCTGAAACCATTGATGGCCAGTGACTCGAGTGCCTGTAAATGAGCACCTTGCTGAGTGTTGGAGTGGAGCAGTACTTGAGTTTGGTTCCATGCTATCTTGTGTTCAGTTTTCTTGGAGTGCTGTGCGACGCGATCGAGCGAAAATGTCAAATCGTTGACTGCTAATACGATGTAGCAAAGACTAATATTTTCTAGTGTTTTTGTGCTTCTGAGGAAGGAGATCGGTTTGTCTTCGAAAATTTAAGAACTTCTGAATTGAAGTGGGTTGGTGGTGTTAGTGTTTAACAAATCTTTTTCCTCTGGAAAATTATTTTATTATGAAATATTTAGGCCACATGATCAATGCTGAAGGCCTGCATACTCTCCCTGAGGTTATTGAAGCTGTCACAAATGCTCCTAACCAACCTGTATTCAAGAGCTACAGAGCTTTTTGGGTTTTGTTAACCATTACTCAAAGTACTTACCAAACCTTGCTCATATTCTGTCATCAGTTACTCGTTTGTTAAGCCCAAGCGTTAAGTGGATATGGGGGTCAGAATGTGACCAAGCTATGAGTAAAGTGAAAGAACTTTTTATTATATCCAAGGTTTTAGTTCATTACGATCCAAAATTAAAACTGAATCTCGTTTGTGATGTCTCACCTTACGGAATAGGGGCGTGCCTGATGCATGTCATGAAGAATGGCGACTCACGTCCTACAGCTTTCGCCTCACGAAAGCTAACCCAAGCCAAACAGGTTATAGTAATTTTGATACAGAGGCTCTCAGTGTGGCTTGGGGAGTGAAGCGATTTCATGAGTATGTTTACGGTCAACGATTCATATTACAGTCTGATCAGAAGGCTTTAATATGGATTTTTGGCCCTAAAAAGGGAATTCCACAAATGGCTGCAGCTAGGGTTCAGCGATGGGCTGTTATGCTATATGCATACGATTATGAGTTTGAACATATTCCCGGAAAACTAAACCTAACTGCCAACGCGTTATCTAGACTCCCTACCAAATACTGAGGAGTTTGAAGAAGCTGATGCCCAGTACAACGTTCTTGCAATTGAAACTGTTTCTAACTTTCCAGTTTTAAACTAGACACTAGTTCTCGAAAGCAAACGTGATAAAATCTTGTCAAAAGTTTATCGTTACGTGAATCATGGCTGGCCTGAAAAGTGCGAAAACCCTGACCTGTTACGTCGTACTGAAATCTCTATCGAAACCGAAACTTTATTTTGGGGGCATAGGATCCTGGTGCCTGCTGCCTTAACCCTTTAAGGACGGGTGCGCCCGAATGCGCCTGCTGTACAATCATTATTTACAGCTCTTCTTCAAGTAATATCGAAGACTGCCAGCCAATTACAGTAAAATGTAAACTGGGATATGAAAGCCAGATCATTAAGGATGAAAATGACACAGGTTTCATTCCCTTACCTCAACTGGGTGAGAAGCTGCGATTTTTTTTCTACAAGTCCGTTATAAGTTCTTAACGCGTACGCAGTCCTTAAAGGGTTAAGAAAGCAAATCTTGAAAGATCTCCATAGTGCACACCTTGGAATAGTGAAACTGAAAGGTTTGGCTAGGCAAAAGGTGTGGTGGCCTAAAATAGGCTCAGACATAGAAAATAAAGTGAAATCTTGCCAAGAGTACAAAGATACTCAAGCAACTGGGCCTAAACATACTTGGGAATAATGCTAGGTTCCACGCGAATTTCCTTGGCCCGATGGATAATGACATGTTTTTAATCCTGGTTGATGCACATTCTAAAATCCCGTTCGTGCACAAAATGAAAACGACAACGTCTGCATGAGTTATCGATGTGTTAAATAACCACATTGCCGAATACGGTCTGATGGACAGCTTAGTAACAGGTAATGCAGCACAGTTTATGTCCAATGAATTCCAAACCTGGCTAAAAACTATTGGTATCCAGCACATGAATGGTCCTAGTTTGCGCCCTGGACCAACGGCTTGGCAGAAATCTTTGTTAAGAATTTTAAGAGAGTTTATAAGGCAGCGAGGTGGCAGGGATCCACAATACAGGAGAGCATAAATTCTTACTTATCAGCACGAATTACTATCTCCGCTACCACACAAGCTACACCTGGTAAATTGTATTTCAACAGAGAATTGAAGTCTCGTCTGGATTTGTTATATGCCGATCATGCCACAGCTATTCGCCGAAAACAGTAAAGCATATTGAAAGCACAAAACACAATGAGTTGAAATTATATCAAATTGGCGATACTGTTTCGTACCGCGTCTCGAATTTTAGGTTATGGTCTGCTGGCGTAGTACATAAAATAGGGGAACATCAATCCTATCTTATCATTGACACTAACGGTAATGAATATCGCAAACACCGCGAACCATTAAGACCACATACCATTGAGAATTGTGCCGAGCAGTCACCGAAAGCGAATTTATCTAAGTCTAAAACCGACAAATCCAGTGTGAATATTAACGAGCGAGAAACCGTTGTTTCCGAACTTCACTCAAAATCAAAACATTGCATGTCAATTGGCGGTAAATGTCACGAGAAGCAAGTTTTCGCTGACGTATTACCTTCGAGAAAATCTCTAGGCCAATCACGGCAATCTTTGCCTGTTGCTAACAGCCGGCAATCACCAATCAAAGATAAGCCTAAATCACCTGAGAATTTACGAAGCAGGCCGCCGGGTGTCAGCTCTACAGCTGTGGATACACCCCCTACAAGTTCAGTAGACGCGTCCGATAAGGCAAATATAGTACCTTTGGCTAACGATAACAGCGCTCCTGTTGAGGAAATTGTACAGCCAGAAAGGTCACAGCCTCGGTTATTTGCAACGGCGCAATCCGACAAACTAGCAAGAACTCCAAAACGTGCGAGAAATAAAAATACTCACAAGCGTAAAATTATGCTATCACCCCTGCACTGTGATGAGGCTGCACAATTTGAGAAAACTAATGAAAAGCCACGATCTAAAAGATTAGGAAAAGCACCAGGCAAGCTTAATCTATAATCTTTTAAATTAAATAATAACTGGTGTGACTACTACTTCTTCGTTTTTTGTTCGTAAAATAGTTATTTGTAAAATTGATGAGATTTTTTTTTGAACTGTGCGGTGAAAGCTAAAACGTGAAGTCCCTAGTTATTCGTGCAGAGAACAGACTCTGTTAATTTTAACTGTCCTCCTTTAAAATTAGGAAAAAAATGTATTGTTTTTGTTATTCGTGTGAAAAATTGATTTCCCGGTTTTATCATTCCATGTTTTCTTTTGCGTTTTCATGTAAAAAATACTTACTCATAGGAACCATTGCTGAGTGGGGCTATCAGCAAACACTCCGGTGAATTTTTCTAACAAAGTAACCGCATCTGCATCAGACATGGATGACAGATGTCTGAAAGCTGCTTTGTAGCGTTCAAGCTGTAATGTTGCTGAAAATTGAAAATAATAAAAAATTTGCTACTTTTTCATAAATTGTTAGAATGTAAAATAAAGAAACTTAATTGGTTCCGAACGAGAAAATTTCAAACTGACAAACGCTTTTCAGTCAGTTTTACAATGTTTAATTTTTTGTTTAATCCTGTTCAAAAAAGAATGAAATGATTTTGACACAGCTTTCGAAAAGTGTTTAGTTTTTTTTTCTTTAAAAGCGCAAACTTGTGTAAATTCTTAACTTAGACAGTGCACTAAAAAAATATCTTGCCTATAATCCATATTTTATTTTTTCAGCTAGGCTAGAAAGTTCGTTTTTTTGTTTTTTTTTTCGTGCTGTCTATTGTGGCGTCGTTATTTGTGGCACCACAATGGCTGCTTCAAAACAGGTTCCCTTTGTTAACCTTCCAGCTTAATATAACAAGTCTACTAGGTTAGATATAACATATTATAATTAATTGTACACCATACTTCCTGTCACATAATTTGATCACATAGTTTGTAACATCTATGTAACCCCTAGTTACAGGAAGTAAAGTCGTCTCTTCAGTGGTAGCTTACACCCTAGTAGTTTCCATTTATTTCTTATGCCTTATGTTACCCATGCAGTTGTAGGAGTGTACCCCTACTGTAACATACATCACAACAACCTCGACAATTGAATTGATGTGATGTTTGTTGTGATGATTGTTGCCTAACTTGGCGTGACACACTAGCGTGTGTCTAGATTAGATGAATCATAAGCTAATCTTTCAAGGCTGAAGTTGCGCTTTATGGGTTAAGGAAGGGGAAAAAATTTCTGTGTAAAATTTTGTTACGCCTAAATTTTTAAAATTTAAAAATTATACACAGTGTTCTTACTTTTTTAAGAAGAATTTTTTTTCAATAAAATGTTTTGCATGCATGCATCTGTCTGCTTTTATTAATACTTATATCAAGGATAATACGGATTTTACCCTTGCTCATATTAATATGGTGTTTAAAGTAAATAATTTAATAAACTGTCAAGGTACTTATAGTCACTGACACAGCTTATTTCTTACACAATTTCAAGCATCTGTAGCACAGACCCCTAAATAACAGGGGCAATTTTTTTGTAAAAGGGCTATGTATTTTGGTGGACATTTTTCCTGGTGACATTTTTTTTTCTCTCTTTTTATCCTTTTCTACCCTATTAGTAGTTTTTAGACCCTTAGGCCCTTCCTTTTCTACGAATATCGGCACAAAATGGCCACGTTGCAAAAAGTGCAGGGGCAATGTTTGCCCCCAGTTATTAGTGCAGGAATTATATTATGAGGTTACAATTGATTTGTTCGGAGTAATTCTTTTTCTTTTTTAAATCAATACTTTACTTTTTTCATTGTTCATATTTAATTTAAGCTTTCTATTTTACTTAAAAACATCCCAACCTGATTCAGGTCGCTACTGTCTGTTTCTAGTCACAAAAGTTCGAAAAAACGGTAACTACTATGAAAAAATCAATAAAAAAATTGTATTTAAATATCGATACTTTACTTTCTTCTTTGCTAATGTACTATAATTTAAGCTTTCAAGTTTAAGCTTAAAATATAATTTTAATCTGATTTAGATCGCTACTGCCTGTTTCTAGTCACAAAAGTTCTAAAAAAACAACAACCGTGAATATGAACTTAGCACCGAAGTGGCACATACCAGAAGTGCCCTCATGGGGCGAACTGGAGCGACTTAGTGTGCACATTTGAGGAGATTGGCGGGGAAGTTTGTGAAGGTGTTTGGTGGAGAGGGAACGGTGGGTTGGAGGAGGGGTATTAAGGATGTCGAAGTGGAAAGGTGGAAGAGGGATATGAGAGGTAAATCGTCAACGGAGAGGTATCGTGAAGAAAATAGCGGAATGAAGTGGGAGAGCTGGTATGAGGGGGGCTGGTGCTTTGGACACTCGGGCGATGGAATGGAAAGCAGGGGGAGAGGATAAAGATTTTACCTGTGGCATCGGTGGAGGGGGAGAGGAAACGATGGAGCATGTTCTAGTAGGTTGCCGGGGGCTGGAAAATCTTAGAGGTAGGGAGAATTAGGGAGGAAGAGAGGGGGATGAGGCCATCAAGTGGCTTCTGGGTTGGAGGGAAGAGGGGGCAGGAGTCAAGGTGGGAAAGAGGCTGCTGTTGAGTTAGTGGAGCCACAGGGGACGAGGGGGCAGGGGTTTGGCATTTTAATGTTGGAGGGCTTGGCGGCTTCGGCCGCACCCTGTTACAAAAGAGAGAGCCATTATCATCATCATCGTTTTCCAGCATTATGGGAGATGCGGTCGACTCGGCCTTCTTGTCTGAGGTTGCTTGGGTTCGACAGAGAAGTGTTAACGTGTAACTGTGAGTACTTACTTATTGTATAAAAGATATTGCTGAAATGGAAAAGTCGGGGTGCTGCATTCCAAGCTGGCTAATGAAGGAGATGGACTTTGAGCCCCACTCCTTACACAGTATCAGTACCTTCCTGAAGCACCAAACAGAGTGAACAGAACACACCACTGTTAGAGACAATTTAGCTCCAAACTTGACGTCGCGTGTGCGCAGTGATGTTGTGTCAGCCGCTCAGTACCTTCCTAAACTACAACATAGCACAACAAGCTCAGCAGAGTATTCGATACCTCATAGCTTCACCGCGACCAGACCTAGCTAATGGATTTGACCAGGATTGGCTAATAGATGTGACCAGGCGAGAGCAATAGCAAATTGCGAACCATCGCAAGGAGGTGGTTTGCTGGGGTGGAGGTTTGAGCATGCACGACGTAACAATTTTGACGAAACAGATTCATCGCTGACGACGTTGACGTCAATCAAGCCGCATCAACACGGATATTAGCAGGGAATGAGCCAAACTGTCACCAACAGTGGTGCGTTTGGTTCGCTCTGTTTGGTCGTTTAAGAAGGTACCGTATTACTAAGCAAACCTACTACATTCGACCAGTCGAGTGTTTATTTGTGACAATGCCGGATCGTCCCAGTGACGTAGCCATCCTGTCCGGCTGGGCATCAATCGTACAGTGGGTAAGACGACACCACCGAGTGAGAGAGGTTGGCGTCAGTGAAGGAGAGAGATGCGAGGCGAAGCACCACCACGAGCTGGCTGATGCAGTGCAAGTAAAGTGTCATAGGCCATTACAAGGTATGTGACAACTATTTTATTGCATATCAGGGAGTGCAGGCTATCTGGGGGCAGTCTTTGACATATTTAAATGTAAGAAGTATCAGTCGTCATCCTTACAGAGTTCAGTACCTTCCTAAAGCACTGAACAGAGCAAACAGAACGCACCACTGTTAGAGACAGTTTGGCTCCAAACTTGACGTTGCGCATACCCCGTGATGTTGCGTCAGCCGTTCAGTACCTTCCAAAGGGTTCATAAAGTATGTCACGCTATTTTTGGCCAATTTTGACCCCCTCCCTCCCCCATGTCACATTTTGTCACATGTACTTATATCCCCCCTAAAAAAGTATGTCACACCGCTCTCACCCCCTCTGAAAAATATTTTCTGGAAATGCAATTTTATTGGGCCTGCACAGAACTCAAAACAGATTATTTTTCTACAATGTGCCATAAGCTATATCTGCCATGAGTTAAAAATGACCAGCTACAAATAAAGGAAGAGGAGAGAGAAATAGTAGAATTAACTTCCTTTTCAACAGCTAAGGTTACCTCAGGACAGAGAACGATAATTTTGCTAAGAAATACCTAAAATCTTATCACATTTTTAACTTGTAACACTGCCACTCACGAACGTTTATAAAGAAATGAGAGGCAGCGTCTCAGTTGGCATTCATTTGGGCTATAACTACAGAAAGCAGCAACATTACAAATCAGCCGAATCGTCAGTGATTTCATCGGCAATACTGTGTGTGCAATCTAGTCGCATAGGATTTTTTTCTTTCAAGATCCAGCCGATACAATCAGTACCTTCCTAAACCACCGAACAGAGCGAACAGAACGCACCACTGTTAGAGGCTCCGAACTTGAAGTCGCGCGTGCGCAGTAACGTTGCGTCAGCCGTTTAGTACCTTCCAAAACTTATCACAGCGCAGCAATATCAACAAGCTCAACAGAGCACTCGTTACGTCATACCTTTAACGTGACCTAACGTGGCTAATTGATTGGGCCAGGTTACTCTAATGGATGTAACCAGGCGCGAGCAATGCAAAATTGCTAACAATTTCGGGGAGGTGATCGCGGGTGTTTGCCAATGGTGGAGCTTTTGAGCATGCGTGAGATACCGTAAACAGATTCATCGCTGACGATGGTTGACGTAAGCTAGCAATATCAACACGACTATAATAGTAGGAAATGAGCTGAACTGTCACCAACAGTGGTGCGTTTGGTTCGTTCTGTTCGGTGCTTTAGGAAGGTACTGACTAGTACACCTCTCCGAAGGATTGAGCCCAAAACTCCCACAGCCAATGGTTCAAGGTCAGATAGTGATTTCTCTCGAGTCAACACACGTTTTAGGAAAGCATTGCTAAAATTGGCTACGTCGCTGTTCACTTTAGGAATGTAGTGGGGCTTGTCTCAGTGTCATTTCTACCATTTCAGACCACATAGGCACTAGCAACAACTCTTATTGTGGATGGAAAAAATGGGTAAAATAGAAAACCTCATTCTTGCCTTTCCTAACCTAAAATTCGAAATGAGAGCTGGTTTGTATTCCACTTAATTTTAAGAATGGTGACAGGTTCAGAGAGAACCAGATTTACAAACCCTTCCTTTTCTGGCTGCGTAGCACATACGTATGTAGTACAGTCAGAGTATTAAAAATGTTTCTTACACAAATAATAAAGTTGTACAAAAACATAAAAGTGTCACATTTTTTGACAACCCCATCACTCCCCATGTCACGTTTTATCACAATGAGCTGACACCCCCCTCCCTCCCCCCCCCCTCAGAGCGTGACATACTTTATGAATGGTCCCTAAACTACAATACAGCTCAACAAGCTCAGCAGAGTATTCGATATTAGTATTAAAAAAACGCTTAAGCGTATAAAATACGGATGTAAGCCTTAAAAACTTGGAGCCGTAAAGGAAGAGGTATTAGAAAAAGACATGTAAGCCATCAACGTTGCACTAATATGTGTAAAAGAATCTCCAGCGACCCAAAAAACAAGCTGGAGATTCTTTTACACGTATTAGTGCGACGCTGATGGCTTACATGTCTTTTTCTAATATCTGTTCCTTTACGTCTTTAAGTTTTTAAAGGCTTACATCCGT
The DNA here is from genome assembly GCA_023313725.1 of Lithobius niger. Classification (NCBI taxonomy): domain Eukaryota; kingdom Metazoa; phylum Arthropoda; class Chilopoda; order Lithobiomorpha; family Lithobiidae; genus Lithobius; species Lithobius niger. Next base: position 6,041 of record JAHWFP010094142.1, on the reverse strand, counting down.
ATTTTAGACGCTTAAGCGTTTTTTAATACTAATACCCATTATTTTTTTTTCTTTTCTCAGCAATAATAACACAGAAAAGCATACTGTAATCACCTTAAATGAACTGTTATAAGAAAGCCTATTTAATACTCAATTTTAAGAGCTATAAAATTTGAAAATCGGTTCTTTGGTTCGATCTCTATGTGAGAGCAAAATTCCCCGAAGAAGAACAACAACAATAATTGTAGTCTCATTAAAATAAGTGTTCAAAAGGCCATAGGCCTTCATCATACGTATGTTTTATGTTGTAAAATTGAGCATCGGTTCGTTGGTTCGATTTTCAGGATTGGTACAGCTGTTACGGGCCAGAATTTGGGCTAATTATGAACATCGAACGTTTGAAATTTAGTACACAAGTCAATTCTTAACTAATAAATCGAGCTAGCAGCTATGGAATCTCTCGAGATATCCCCTAAGGCCCCTTCCTGTCCCCCTACCAAACTCACCTGTAGTACTACGAATTTTTGTACTATGAATTTTGGCTAACAAATTCCAATTCCAAATTCCAATTTTGGCCAACAAATGGCCAACAAATTCTTGCTGATCGTGCTAAAACGTGAATTGGTACACAAGTCATTCTTAGCAGTACAAATCGAAATAGAATTTGTTGATCATCAACCTCATGGAGATGACATAGGGAAGCACTGGAGGGTGGGTGTACCTCATGTGGTTCCATGTGTAGTTGGATTTCCACTGCTACAATGGATGCTTTTAGTACATTCATCAACAATTTGTTGGTCATTCATGGGGTGCCCAGGTGGGGGGTGGGTGGGTGGGGGGGCTTTCCTGAGGGAGGCTTTGGTGGTATTTCATGGGGATCCATGGCTGGTTCAATTTTTAGTACTAGGAATGATCTGTGTACCAAAATGCATGCTTTCAGTACAATCAACAAGAATTTTTTGGAAATCAACCTCATGTAGCGGGAATAGGGGGAAGGCTAAGGGGCCTTGGAGGATATCGCAGAAGTTCCATAGCTAGTTTGATTTCTACTGCTCACAATTACTTGTACACCAGATTTCATTCTTTTAGCACTATCTGGAAGAATGTGTTCGTCAGGCCTCAAGAGGGAGCACGGGGTGGGGGAATCGTTGTGGTGCCTTGTAGATTATCTCGAGGGGGTTCCATAGATAGTTCAATTTGTACTACTATGAATGACTTGTGTATCGCCATTCAAGCGTTTAGCCCGATCTGCAATAATTTGTTGGTCAAGAGCACAGGGGAGAACCAAGGGGCCCCTTGGGATATTTCGTGGGGGTTCCATGCTTGGTTTGATTTGTAATGCTATTAATGACTTGAGTACCGAGGTTCATGCTTTTTGCTCGATCCGCAAGAATTTGTTGGTCAAACCTCAGTGAGGGGGGACAGGGGGGTGCTAGGGTCCCTTTGTGGGTATTGCATGTGGGTTCCATGGCTGATTCTATTTATGCTGCTAAGAATGACTTGTGCGCCAAATTTCATGATTTTAGTTTGATCTGTAAGAATTTGTTGCCAAAGCCCCTGGGAGGGGGCACGGGGCAGAGGGTGCTGGGAGGGGGGGGGAGGTGCTGAAGACACTTGGGGGGATATTTCATGGGGTCCAAGACTTGTGTACCAAATTTCATGTTTCTAGCTCGATTTGCAAAAATTTGTTATTCCACTTAATGATTTCTGCCCAGTGCTCGACAATAATAATTGCTCTGCCGAGAGAATATATTGCAGTCACATCAAAATTGTGTTCAAAATGCCCTGGTTGGTGTTAATACCTATATTTTAAGCTATACAATTTGAAAATCTGTTCGTTGGTTCATCTCTAGGGTAGATCAAACGTTCTAGCCCATTTGGCCTTCCGTGTCAAGAATATTGTAGTTACATTAAAATAGCCTGCGAAAGGCCCTAGGCCATGTCCACACCTACGTTTTAAGCTACAGAACTCTATAATCGGTTCAGTGGTTCGATCTCCAAGTGAGGGTAAAGAGTACATTAATGATTTCTGCCCAGAGCTCTCAATAATAATTGCTCTGCCGACTAGAATACTGTAGTCACATCAAAATCGGGTTCAAAAGGTCCTTGTTGGTGTTAATACCTACGTTTAAAGTGGCACTATCACCGATTGAAAGCAGACGAATTCTGACAACATCTAGCGCTGTGTAGTACCACCTAGCGTTTGCTAGCACCAAGCGAAGGAATGCATAACGGCATTTCTTTTAACGAAACAAACAAGCCACAACATCCTTAATTATTGAGTGAAAATTTGGTTCATCCTCGTGCACCTGCGAGCAAGCTATAAAGGTTAACAATATCAATGTCGCTAGATGGCGCCACGGTATTTTCGTTCGCATTTCAATCGGTGATAGTGCCACTTTAAACCTATACAATTTGAAAATCAGTTCATTGGTTCGATCTCTAGGTGAGAGCAAATGTTTTAGTCCATTTGGCTTTCCGTGTCAAGAATATTGTAGTTACATTAAAATAGCCTGCAAAAGGCCCTAGGCCATGTCCACACCTACGTTTTAAGCTATAGAACTTAAAATCGGTTCAGTGGTTCAGTCTCCAGGTGAGGCTAAAGAGTCCCAACAACAAGTAATGGTCATATTGTGGACGCCGAACGGTTCGATTGTTGTCCTTAAAATTTGTAAAGCAGTGAAATAGTTGCGACATGATCCCAAATACCGAATTTCGTTGGTCTATGTCAATTCTGGGCGAGACTATAGGAGTTCAAAGTTTGACGTTTAACATGAAAGTTCATGCTGAGGCTTACATAAGGACCGCTACTGCGGTCCTTATAAAGTTATAAAAGAGAAGTCGGAAAAGGCTAAGGCCTGTGGTGCCCAGCAGTAGTAGCCCGCAGATAGGTTATCTACTTTTTACAAAACCTGTCGAAACGGTTTTTGAAAGAGTTCACAGAGGCTGCCCCAACCACGTCCTGTGGCAGCGCTTTCCACGGATTGACCACTGTGACTGAAGAAATTCTTCCTGACGTTGACTCTGGCAGGGGATTTAAAGAGTTTAAATTTCTGCCCTCTGGTGGCAGTGTGCCGAGGGTAAAAAAAAATGTTTCGGTCAACTTTTACCAGCCCATTCAATATTTTAAAGGTCTCGATCAGGTCACCCCTGACTAGCCTTTCCTGCAACGTTGGCAGCTGTAGTTCGTTGAGTCTTTCATTGAATGACAGGTGTCTGATTTCAGGACAAAGTTTGGTGAAACGACGCTGCAAACGCTCAATGGCTTCAGCGTTTTCTTTCCAAATTTGGTTCCAAGCAGGTGCACAGAACTCGAGTGCTGCTCTAATGAAAGTTTTAATAAGGAGTTTCACGGCCACTTTGTCGAAGGAAGTAAGGGTGTGCGTGAAGAAACCAGCGAGTTTGTTAGCCTTGCCAACGATGGCCTTGCAGTGGTCACCAAAGCTAAGGGAGCCATCAACCACCACCCCGAGGTCTCTCATGCTGGCCGTAGCTTCGAGAGCCACACCATAGAGGGTGTAAGTCCTCTTCCGGTTATTGTGTCCATGGTGGAGGACCTTGCACTTCGCAACGTTGAAGAAGACATCGGTCCGCTTTGCGCAATCCGCAATGCGGTCGAGGTCCTCCTGCAAGAGGGCGTGGACTTCTCTGGCTCTCGCGGGACCATGGAGTTTTAAGTTGTCTGCAAAAAGCAGGCAGAGACTTTTTATTAATGGCGGTAAGCCATTAATGAAAGCAAGGAAAAGGACGGGGTCAAGAATTCATCCCTCAGGAACTCCTCTCTTAATGTCTCTCTATGCAGACGCCTGGCCACGCAGAACCACTCTTTGCTTCCTGCCAGTAAGGAAGGCAGAAATCCATCTAATGAATGCCGTGTTTGTCTTTGCAAGATGAAGTCCCTGAATGATGTTGTTGTGAGGGGTGGAAGGGAAGGCTTTCTGAATGTCCATGTAAATCACATCCCACGGTTTACCGCGGTCCATGGCTGCCTTCCAAGTGTTGAAGCCAGCGAGTAAGTTAGTAAGGCAGGATTTTCTTTGGATGCATCTGTGTTGCTCTTCAGCAAGGAATCCATTGTCTTGAAAATGATTGATAAGGTGGTCCTTTACAATTTTCTCCAATAATTTGGAAACTTGCGAGGTAAGACAAACGGGACGGTAGCAGTTGGCGTCAGCTTTACTGCCCTCTTTGAAAACAGGGGTGAGATGTGCCGTCTTCCAGCTAGCAGGCAAGTCACCTTCCTTCATGGATTTGCAGAATATGATACAGAGCGGGGCAGAGATAGAAAAGGAGCAGTTTTTAAGAATTGATGGGTGAATACGGTCATGGACCAAGGCTTTGTTTTGGTTAATGCTGTGACAAAGAGCAGCGATGTTTTTCCGCGTGATGAAATCCACATTGATGTCATCTCCTCCACTCAGGATGTCCGCTGGGGTCATACCAACACCGCGACCAGACCTGGCTAATGGATTTGACCAGGATTGGCTAATAGATGTGACCAGGCGAGAGCAACGCCAGATTGCGAACCACATCTCAGGGAGGTGGTTTGCTGAGGTAAGGTTTGAGCATGCGTGAGCTAACAGTTTTGACGAAACAGATTCGTCGCTGAAGATGTTGACGTCAATCAAGCCACATCAACACGGATATTAGCAGGGAATGAGCCAAACTGTCACCAACACTGGTACGTTTGGTTCGCTCTGTTTGGTCGTTTAGGAAGGTACCGTATGACTAGAATTTTTTAATGCGCCACTGTCCTTCGATTACCGGCGCGACGATTTACGCCGCCGCTTCCGCCGCTAATATATCAGATTAGAGACACACACCTCTGTATCGATTTCGTTCTTAGTACGGTGTGCGTAACCGATGGCTTTGTAGACGGTGCTCCAGTCTTGCGATAACTATAGTTAACTACCACTACTAGACTCCTGTTGTATCGGAAATAATGTAGCGGAACTAATTTTAATAATATTTTATGTGTGGAGCGAAGGACTAGTGTTAAAGAGCTGATTCGTAAAAGCCTTTAGGTAAAGCGTGTCAAAACATGTCATATCTACCAAGGTATGTTGAGTACAACAAGTTTTAATTCATTTTCACGAATGCTGTGTTGACGACCATGTGAGGGGGAAAGAATTGGTAATTATGGGGGTTTACTAACCGAAGCAGATTATCACCGATTATCGTTTTATAGATCTCTAACTATGGTACACATAGTTATGGATCTTTAACTACTACGTGTACAAGAATCGGATCAAAAAGCATTTAAAACGTGCGTCCCCCCACTCTGACTATGGCATCGTTTGAATAGTGATACCAGGAGCCGATAAAGCGAGCCGCCAGTTTTCCGACCCGTCACAAACAATCCTCTCATTTCTTTGTCGACTTTTATTGTGAGAATTAGTACGGATGGAGAACGTGTTACTTGCATCTTCAGGTGACTGTTATGACTTTATCGTCAAGTTGGTAGATCGCGATATCAAATATGTCGTGTACTTGGTGTGGAGTGACCGGCCGTTGTGACCACTCGGATACCCACTGACTTACAAAGCTCAGGGCGCACGTTGGCACTTTAGTTGTTTTTTTTCCTTAGCCTACGTGCTGCCACTTTGGCTGTATAATGCGAAATCTTCATCTAGACCGGGAGCCCACGTAAAAATAATTACGTCATAAGGTGTAAAATGTTTGACACCTTTAAATAACATGCAAAACCATAGTAACATATAATACAAAAGTCTTAGTTTCAAAGTGGAGGCGTATAACGGTTACGCCCCCACAATCCCCCCCTAAAATAGCCAAATTTTACGCTATTAGGTGTAAGATTCGTTTTTATGCCATAATGCCCGCACAGTATAGTAAATATCAAAATAACAACGTAAGACAGTCAACCTAGATGACGCCCCTAAAATGCCCCCCAAATAACCAAAATTAATGCTATAAGGTGTACGATGAAAACTTGTGCCAAACCACTCAAACATACATGAAAAAGCGAAATAAGTTTCATAAGACAACAAATTTGGATGCATTGTGGTCTTAAACGCCCCTAAAAGGGCAACGTAGGAGCACGC